>CM031958.1:3814747-4079747 GCA_018749465.1 Paracanthobrama guichenoti
AAGCTGCACTGAAACTGTGATTTGGACCTTCCACCCGTTGTACCCCATTGAAGTCCATCATATGGAGAAAAATCCTGGAATGTTTTCCTCAAAAACCTTCATTTCTTTTCGACTGAAGAAAGAAAGACATGAACATCTTGAATGAAGTAGAGGTGAGTAAATTATCAGGACAGTGAACCAATCCTTTAATGAACTGAGACATTCCCTGATTGGGGACTTTACTTACAGCATATAGCATAGTAGGGTTTACTTATATAGCACTATGAAAAACATTTCTGTTGTTAGTACATCATGGTCATGTAAACATATAGTTTCCGGTAATGCTGAAGAGCTTGACTAGCTGGTTCAGGAGTGTTTGATTAGGTTTAGAGATAAACTCTACAGGAAAATGGATCTCGAGGGCCAGAGATGCCCTGATATAGCACATTTAAGCACAGTAATGCTGACCAAAATAAACAACACACTATAAAATAGACTACATGACATATGCAATACAATTTTTTATATAAACTGACTGTTTAAAGATAACATAATCTCACATTACTGTTAAAATATGCAGTCTTATGTTGCTAGTACTTCAGTTAGCATTTCACAGAAGTTATTTGTATGTTGCTTTAAAGGCACAATGTGTAATATTATTGGATTAAAATACCCAAAAACCTCTAGAAGAGTGTTATATATTTTGTTGACTTGTGTACTTACATTATCTCAGATGTTTCCAAGAATGTTTAAATGCAGAGAAATAAGCGATTTTAACCAGGGCTGCGTTCACCCCTGCGTCGAACACCCTGTTCTAATGGCGCAAGAGTTGCAACTATGGCAGCTGAGAAGGCCATTCTTTGTGTTCTTTTTGAATAATTTTCGGAGCCTGATGAAATCGATATATAAAATCGTTGTGTGTTTAATACTGCAGAATACGCTTGATGCACTGCCCTTGCCGTCCAGAATAAAAGAGAACATCCCCATCCCATTTAATTAACTTTTTTATCTCCTGGTAATCAATTCTAATTTAAATAATTTTCTTTCTAATTTTTATGTAAAGCACTTAATTACCATTGTGTATGAAATTTCGTATATAAATAAACTTGCCTTGCAGTGAAGCTAAAAATATAAACAACTACATCATCATGTTGATATGCTATATTTTTACTGTAAAACTCTTACGACAATCATGTCTTCTAATGTCTTCAACTGTTGCGTATACCGAGCTGCAGCGGACACATTTGTAAACAACTTTACTTGGACCCATTGTGCGAGCTGTCTCTTTAACACCGCACGGTTTATATACATGTTGCTGCTAATTGGGCTGACATATTTGACACACCCACCAAACAAGAGAAAACGCATCTCAAACCCGTTGCACACCGTTTCCAGGAAACATGACGTTCAACCCAGAAATCGTAGCAAAACGTTGAGCACGGACCGTGTGTGTGCGTCACCTATCAATGACATCATACCCGCGTTACCCTCAATTTCCTTAAAAACTTTTGTTTTATGAGACAGATGAGCAACTATTTGGATCATTGATGGACAGAAACGAATGATTGTTCTCCAGCTCAACACAGTTAGTCTTATTGTTTAAATCTGGTGTTGTTGATTTACCGCACAGAGTACCATGTTTTACCATGCCTAATATGATCTCGCTCACTGCAGTGTGAACAAGTGTCTCATAGTAGCGCCGAGCCAATGCACAGAGTAGCTTTATAACATCACTTTAACACACTCAAATGTGTGTGATATGATAAACAGCGCTGCGTTACACACACACACGCACGCATGAGCGGAAGAAGTGGAAGCGATTATCTGGCGTAATAAAAGCTCCGCCAAATCAAGGCGTCATCAACTTACGCTTTTGTTTTGAATAAGCGATCTCTAGCGGTGAAAATTTACATATAGTGGCTTTAAGGCCTTAAATTTTGAAAAGTGAATTTAAGATTTTAAAGTCATCACGAAACAGAAGTTGCGCTGGTCTTTTCTTCTTTATAGTGCCGTATATTTGAATGAAACGCTTCTCAAACAAGAACAAATGATGGGCGGGGCTTGATTTTGTCTGTGGGGGGAATTGATTGGATGGTTGTGGTTTGCTATTGTTCTATTGCAGAACTTTACATTCACAAACAGCGATATTACACACTGCATGAAAGGGAATATTTGACAAACCATAATAGGGGCACTTTAATTACTACATTAGTAATTTCTCCTTAGAAATGACATAAGAAGTGGAAAATGTTGGTCAAAAAATTTAAATTTACACACAAACTGACCAGCAAATGCAACTTTCAGATGCCATCTTTTTTTTCCAGTTCAACTGTCACAGAATGGAACGCACAGGATTGTGGGATATCAAAGGCAGCGAAGGATACATATATGCCGCCTTCAAAAATCAATCAGATGAAGGTCTCTCAGGAGACAGGAAGTGAAGCTAACATTAGATTCGTGCCTTGACGCCTTCTGACCTTGAAATGTGTCCTCCAAAGGCAGCATTTTCCAGGTTTCGGACGCAGCCCTCGTTTCCTAGTGTGTGCTAGTTTGTTTCTATAGTTACTAATTAAGTTCACCTGTGTTTCATTTAGCTCCTTTTGTTTGCCTGTGTGAGTATAGCTCTCAGTTTGTTCGGTTCTTTGTCTCGTGTTGTTCATCTGAGTGGATTATCTTCATTGTTTTGTTTATTATAGATCTCTCTTCTCTTCATTTGGTGTCTCAATTGTGACACCAGTCAAAGTCATGTCAGATTTCAGTAAAGTTAATAAGATTAAGATTATTTTTAAGGCATTATTGATACCTACAAAGCCCCGCACATGACATGCAGGAAAAGATAGTATATATCTATAATTTACGAATTAGTAAATCGCGTGGACGGTTTAGCAAGTCGAGGGAACGAAGTAGTAAATTGTGCGCACAATTTACTTTTTTCTTGCACGTCAAATTTTGTTCTATTTCAAAGATTTATTTTTAATGTTTGATTGCTCAAACATTGAGACAGTGAACAACAATATTACACTACTATTAATATGTTTTTGCAGGAAAAATACTACATGCACAAATGCAAATATAGCAGTGCTAAGCTTTCCTTTCCTCTCTTTATGAATGAACTTGAGTTGTGAAAACTATCCAACGATCCAAAAATCCTACAGCTGTAAAAAATATATATATATATATTTTAATATTTAACATTTGTGACCTTGTATATACAGTAGTGTCCGAAACTGATGATGTCCAGAGGGGATGTTTGTTTTCAATGGCCTGGTTTGATTAAACCATCAACATCTTCATAATTTATTTGTATGACAGCATGGCCAAAAATTATGTCTGGACAATTTGTCATGTTTCATTGTGTAATTATCACAAAATAATACAATCGACTTCAAGCACAACTACGCAATATGCTTACAAAAACACATTTTTAATAATATTTGAATAAAGGGTGAAGATGTCAAGTTTTCAAGGACATCACTTTTGGACCCAGTACTGTATATTACAATTTAAAACTAATATTCAGATTAATTATAATCAAATCACTGTAATGTGCTGCAAAAAAAAGTGTTTAAATACCTTTAAATTGTGAATATGAAGTGTTTATAACACGTTTTGAATCGTTTAAAGACCGATTCATGGAATAGCGTCACGTGATTGACCCTTTACCCCTACATGTGTATATCTCAAGCAAGACTACACTTCCCATAATGCATTGCAATAAAAACAGGAAGAAAGACACCATGAGGAAATATTCTCCCAAAATGAATCATAGAGGGATGGAGGAATATTGTGCGGTGGAATGAGTGGTGAACACAGCGCATCAGCCAGCAGCCTAGGAAGAGAGAGAGGCGTTGGCTTTTCGAGTGTGAGTAAGTGTTCCATGAGCGGATCTTCTGTGCTGGACATCTCATATGATGGAACGGGCGATGGAGCATTTTAATGTACAGCTGAATCGCCTGACGCGCTCTCTGCGCCGCGCGAGGACCGTGGAACTCCCCGAAGGTGAGACGTCACACGATACAATCTATTTACAAACATGCGAAATTCTGAAGTTGTCAAGGCGACCCTGGATACAATGTAATCATTTCTGCTTCCGGGAAGGATTCCATTCTACAGCCATACATGCACATTAATTCGGTTTGTCCATATATGGTCAAGCAGTACCAAATATCTAAAAGTGTATTTGGATTATTCTCCAGTCAGGACATACTTACATCAAAATTAAACGATGAAGAAGAAAAACAATAATTCAATAATAAAATATACCATGAAAGGATTGGATAAAAACATTCTAGTTATCCCTAGTTATTCAAAATTTCATAAAGGCCTATATATATATATATATTATATTGTCATCTGACAGTCACACAGTATGTTATACAAGAATTGCTTTACTGAGCAACTTAGTTGAGTGGTAACATAGTTGACCATCTCACCATTTTGGCTTTGACTTAGCATTATTTCAATGTCAGGCCTTGTCCGGCCAACCATATGTTATTTTCCTAATCAGATTAATCTCAAATTTGAATATATATTTGAACTGAAATCATAAAAATAGTGTAAACCTGATCAATGTACTCACCATATTTGACAATTAGCTTATTGTAGATAAAATATTACAGGGGAGAGAGAGAGAGAGAGGACACTTACAGTAATGTGTTCAAAATGTCCTCTACAGAAGAAAATAACATTTATATGATTAATTATGATAAAAAAAAGTATATAAAAATATAGATCATGTTGACCCACTGTAGCAAAAAACTGTAATTTAAGGCACATCAAGGCCATTTCAAACAAACTGACACAAAATATTTGTTTGAGATTAAAAAATGCCTTCCCTTAATTGTTAAATATTTTTGAAATATCATTATCATCAATGGACATGAAATGTGCCCTAAATTGTAGACTGGCTCTCATAAGTGTATGCATCTGGCCATTGTACTTTTGTCTTTGTCATTGATAGCGATTCTCATAATATTCTTGTTATTGTAATGTAGTATGTATTTAATTTTTTAATCCAGCATAAATGAAAGGTAGTTCTTCTGATGTATTTCACATTTAACAAGACATTCCATCTTCCAAGGTGCACAGTTTTGGGTCAGTCTTTGTTTGACTGAATATGTTTGAACAGCCTGTCTTTGTGTTCCTGTAGACAGTGAAACAGCCGTGTACACCCTCATGCCCATGGTCATGGCTGACCAGCACAGGTGAGTCTCACTGCTCTCAACACATTGTTAGTCTGATGTGTTTATTTCCCCTGACAACGGTGAGAAGCTGGAACACTATTAAACTCCTCTATTTCAGCCACACTGCTGAATGGAGCAACTGTGAATGTTTATTGCCAGTTTTTTTTAAAGTTTTTTTAATTTAAAATGTCCATATTTATTTATTTATGCTTATAGGTCAGTTTCTGAATTGCTTTTAAACTCAAAGTTTGATGTCAACTACGCCTTCGGACGTGTTAAAAGAAGCCTCCTACACATTGCTGCCAAGTAAGTCATTTTGTTCATATTCTCACAAAATGACAGAACTGACCAAACCACATTTGTGTAATATGTTCCCTGTCCTGTGTAATGAACTCTCATCCTGCCCTCTCAAGGCAAATAAATATACATATTTTTTTTTTTTTTTTGTCCAGAAAGCTTTTCATTTTATTTTGATAATATTTTTTTCTGTTATTTAATGCAATTTTTGGGGGATTTTCTGTTGTTTTTTTATTTTATGTACCTTTAAAAGACTCGATTTTATCAATAAATAATAAATAAATAGTAATTTAAGCACATTCTTTACATTCTTTCAACTTCAATTCAAAATAACTTGCAATTTCATGCATAACCCTTTTAATTCAGCTCAAAATATCTTACATTGGGTGTCTTTGCCGGCCTCTTGTGGAACAAATATAATATAACATGATATTTCATGACTCTTGGCACTAGATGGCCTTATCGCTCTATATGGAGCAAATGAGCTGTTCCGCTGGGTCCTAAACTCATTTCTCTTCAGTATATTTTGGTAGTTTTAGTAGTTTTGGCTTTTTTTGAGCATTTTCTACGTGTACTAAAGCATTCCTCGCATCCCATTCATCCCTATGAGGGTCAAATTGACCAGTGAGGGAAGGATTTGTTACTTTATAAAATTTCAACCACAAGACTCCTCAAATCCAGTCGACTTTTTTGCGTATTCGTGGTTCAAGTACGACAGAATTTCTAGGTTCTTGGACCACTCCGATGAACAGTGTTTTTTTTTTTTTAAAGGGGTCCTATTATGCCCCTTTTTACAAGATGTTTATGTGAAGTTGTAGCTCAAAATACCCCACAGATCATGTTTTATAGCATGTTAAAATTGTCACTTTTTGAGGGTGAGGGTTTTTGTGTGTCCCTTTAAATGCAAATGAGCTGCTGCTCCGGCCCCCTTTCAGGATAAGGGCAGAGCTTCAAGAGCTCGTGTTAGCAGCTCTGATTACCTCATGCAGACGCACACTGAAAATGTCCGAAACTGTTCAGCCTTTTATGTTGGAGAGACTCAAGAAGAAGAGACAACATGTAGAATGAGACAGGACGTTTCTGAATTTGAGTTAACTATCTTCAAATCATTGATTAGCATATTCTGTCATAATAATCTATAAACCGCTGGTGTGGGAACTATTGTGAGATGCACAGAGCCATCTTGCTTTTATGACATGCTATTGCATTTGTGTTCGTACTGTATCAATAAATGTGAAAGACGGACGACGGCTTGAGCGACTCCCAAATGTGCTCGACTACAACAACTCTTCTTCTTCTCAACATGGCCTCACTCCCTATGTTGCGTGTTTTAGGGGGTGGGTTCATGTATTCGTGATGGGACCCGTGAAGAAGCTCGTTTTAGTCCCTACCAGCTGTTTGTTGTAGTCCATAAAAAGCAATTTCTGTAAAAAAAAAATCTCCCTTTGCTTTGAACTTTGAGTGTCGTACCTTTGCAGATGTTGTTTATGCTCAAACAGTGACACTACACACTCACTGAAGTTTAAAAAGTCAAATCATAATCAACCACCCCTTTAAATATGAGTTTTGGGTAAAAATGACAAATATAAATAAAGGGGACCTATTATGCAAAATTCACTTTTATATAGTTTTTGAACATAATTATGTGTCCGTAGTTTGTGTACTGTTGTAAAAATACATCCACTCCATTTATTTTCCCCATAAATCTGAAACGGTGTCTCAAAATGAGTCATTCAGGAATGTGATGTCACATATATGTAGGCCCCGCCCATGACTGCTGACAGACTCCACCCTATTATCTTAGCTCCGCCCTTCAGTATACAGCTGAGCTGTACACAGTCCGCCATGTTCATCTCCTCGCCAGAGCATTTAACAGCAGCATTCAAGTAAGAAATTTGTTCTTAATAAAGATATAGCAGTAGGTGCTGTATATTACGCTGCTGTCACTTTAATACACAGATCTAATATACACATGTGCTTTCTTTATGTTCACAGACATAACTGACTGTCTTTATGTTCGCAGACATACAAGACAAGGTTTTGACATAACCTTGTGTGTATTTGACAGTATAAGTGCAATAAGACGTGAAAGAACTTAGTTTGTTACTCACGGGATGCTCCGTCTGACACACAACTTTCATAATAATGAAGAACTGCAATGTCATGTGAGCGTGAGCACGATAGAGATGATAATTAAAAACGAACAGATATTGTAGTTTTTGGTAGACTATCAGAGGGACAAGCTGTACAGGCTCCGCCCTCTTCTGGATAGGGGTGGAGCAGCAGCTCATTTGCATTTAAAGGTACATGCACAAAAACTGCATGTTTTTCCTTCCACTCAAAAATGGGCGTTTACAACGTGGAATAATAAATGATCTGTGGGGTATTTTGAGCTAAAACTTTAGACACATTCTGGGGACACCTGAGACGTATGTTACATCTTGTGAAAAGAGGCATAGCCCCTTTAAGGGGTTTCCAGTAGTGTTGGTGTTGTCTAAACAAACAGCACATTTATATTCTGATGACCCAAAGTGAATGTTCTTTGTGTATTTATTTGTTTCAGTTGTGGATCTGTAGAGTGTCTTGTCCTGCTGTTGAAGCGTGGAGCGAATCCGAACTATCAGGATATCTCCGGCTGCACGCCTCTGCATCTGGCTGCAAGAAACGGGTAAGGGCTTCATGAACTCGTGCAGGACTGCCCCCTGCTGGAAGCACAGCAATCCACATTCATTAATCTTTAGCCCTTCAAGCGTTTATATATAGCCTGAGCATTTGTGTGTATTACATGCAAAAAAGGTAACTGATCAGTAGTTTTGAATACATTTATGTTTAGACCCATGCTATTTTTTTTCCATGTTGTCTTATATTTTCACAGACAGAAGAAGTGTATGGGCAGACTGTTAGAGTTCAATGCTGATGTGAACATCTGCAATAACGAAGGTCTCACTGCTGTGAGTATGATGATAAAACACTGCGATTGAGACAGAAATATTATTATTATTATCCTCCCTCCTTCACTTTCTGACAATTAATTTATTTAATATATAATTAATTTTATAAAACAAAAAAAACCCTACATTTTAGGGTTTGTATTATAATTTTTTTATAGTTCTGTATATTAAAAACTTTAAATGTTGTATTGTTGGCTGCTTCTTCACTTCTGCTCACCCTTTTTTAAAAATAAATAAAAATGTAACTTTTGTAAATGAACTCATATGAAGCAATAAACTAAATTAGCTTAATTAAACAAATTTCAAGCATTTGAGCATTAGAAACACAAATTCCTACAAGTATATCCAAACCTTTGACTGGTTTTATTGTTGTTTGGTATTATTATTATTATTATTATTATTATTATTATTATTATATTTTTGTTATTATTGGTATTTTAACCAATGTCTACAACAATTAAGAACAATATGTGACGTAACCATAGATAAAACAAAAATAATGCAAATGGAAATACTCCAATAATTCTCTATGTGCAAACCATACATACATACATACATACATACATACATACATACATACATACATGCATACATATGTTTTGTTATTTATACACCGATCAGGCATAACATTATGGCCACTGACAGGTGAAGTGAATAACACTGATGATCTCTCCATCACGGCTCCTGTTAGTGGGTGGGATATATTAGGCAGCAAGTGAACATTTTGTCCTCAAAGTTGATGTGTTAGAAGCAGGAAAAATGGGCAAGCGTAAGGATTTGAGCGAGTTTGACAAGGGCCAAATTGTGATGGCTAGACGACTGGGTCAGAACATCTCCAAAACTGCAGCTCTTGTGGGGTGTTCCCGGTCTGCAGTGGTCAGGATCTATCAAAAGTGCTCCAAGGAAGGAACAGTGGTGAACCGGCCACAGGGTCATGGGCGGCCAAGGCTCATTGATGCACGTGGGGAGTGAAGGCTGGCCCGTGTGATCCGATCAAACAGACGAGCTACTGGAGCTCAAACTGTTCAAGAAGTTAATGCTGGTTCTGATAGAAAGGTGTCAGAATACACAGAGCATCTCAGTTTGTTACGTATGGGGTGGCATAGCCGCTGACCAGTCAGGGTGCCCATGCTGACCCCTGTCCACCGCTGAAAGTACCAACAGTGGCATGTGAGCATCAGAACTGGACCACGGAGCAATGGAAGAAGGTGGCCTGGTCTGATGAATCACGTGTTCTTTTACATCACGTGGATGGCCGGGTGCGTGTGCATAGCTTACCTGGAGAACACATGGCACCAGGATGCACTATGGGAAGAAGGCAAGCCGGCAGAGGCAGTGTGATGCTTTGGGCAATGTTCTGCTGGGAAACCTTAGGGGGACCGACACAATATTAGAATATCATAATGTTATGCCTGATCGGTGTGCATATGTGTGTGTTTTATTTATTAATATTGGGTCATTCTGTGTCAAATCAACCAAATTTCCAAAGACAAACATAAAAAAAATTAAAAAATTTGAATTATATATCTTACTAGTAAACCTACCAATCTCTGTGTAAAAATAAAATGAAGTTGCCATCTTTCATCTGTCATCTTTACCCCTCTGTAATCTGACTCTGAAAATTGATCATTTTGATCCCCTCTACAAAATAGTGGGTTACTCCGTAAATATTTATCCATGACATTTTATATTTTGGCTTTCTTCTTAATGTATGTTTCTTTCACCAGAAAAAAATATAAATAAAAAGTTTCAGCTGCTGACCCTCTGGTTGATAGCCTGACAAGCCAGACCCACATCAAGATGTTGGGTCTGTGAACTCACCATTGGCAGGGCTCAATCCGAGGGGATAAACGGTTGTCTTTCAAAGTCCCTCTCCACGCAATAGGATAGCGCTACAACCAACCAGAGCAACGAAGAAGGTGAAGCCGAGCTAGTTGATAGATTAAACTTTTGCCATATCTGGTCGGCAAAACTCTGAACATATCTTCCTTTCTTAAGAATGACTTCAGTACCGTTCTTTGTTCTTTTCGCAAAGAAAAGCTTAACTCCGAGTCGCAGCCAAAGCTGATTCGAAAGACCGCTGTTCGCCAGCTTCTTTGTTTTCAAGTAGCACGCAGAACTGCCGGAAATCTGCCGTCATTATGTTAAGCCCGCCCACCGACTCTATACACAATGTGATTGACTAGAGTTTGGTTTTTCCAGCTCGCAAGCCAACGGAGAGTTGCTAGATGACCCTGGCTGTAAATTAGATTTGCTGCCGCTAGGGTGCGTCTAGATGTCTAGGCTATCTGGTTGACAGAATCAATCTGTAATATTATTTACTAATAGTTTGTTCTTTCTCTCGTCCTCTGGTGTCATTAGATTCATTGGCTGGCGGTGAATGGCAGGACTGAACTTCTTCATGACCTGGTGCAGCATGTGACTAATGTGGACGTGGAGGACGCCATGGGCCAGACCGCCTTACATGTGGCCTGCCAGAACGGGCACAAGACTGTACGGAAACCATCTGCACACTAGAACTAAGAGTCCTTTTTACTAATCTTATTAAGTGATGTTGTTGTGCTGTTTCAGACGGTGCAGTGTCTTCTGGACAGCGGAGCGGACATCAACAGGCCCAACGTATCTGGAGCCACTCCGCTCTATTTCGCCTGCAGGTGATCATATTCACACAACTACCATGATTACTGTTTGTTTCATTTTGCCTGAAAGTGGCGCATATGGTCAACAATTACAATGTGGTCCCTTAAGAAAATTAACATCCATTCAGTGACTGAATCTTGACAGCTTTCTGACCACACAAGAAGCATAATTAGGGTAATTGTGGGTTTGAACAGATATTTTTTTCCTGTATATAAACAGTGCTTTTTTGTGAGTTTAATGAGAATAACAGGAGAATTGAGCTTTCTTTGCTGTAATGACAGGCTAATAAGAATGTGTCCTGATCAGTGTTCAGCTTTGGTTGCTGAGCAACAGCACTGCATCCATCTCTTGTTTTGATTACAGATATGTGTCCACTCAACGCTGATGATGATGATGATGTGATCAACACTAACATGCCTCACAACAGATCATTAAAAAAGAGTAATTAAACGTACGGCTGATGGTTTTTAAAACGTGCAATCTGGGCACAATCTGACTCTTATAATTTCATACTGGCTTTTGTGATATTAGTATATTGTAAATGAACCATATGCATCTGTTTGGGTTCGGGGAATGGCAGTGCCATCATTACGGGTGGGCAACCAGGATGTTGCCTTGAGCCCTGAACTGAGCTACTAATGTTATTCTGTCGAGAGCAGTGAGTGATTTTCTGTTTGTCTTTTGTTGTTTAATTCATATTAACAGCAGATATAGCAGTAGATGCTGTATGTTATGCTGCTGTCACTTTAATACACAGATCTAATACAAACGTGCGATTTCTTTACTTTCATAGACATAACCGACTGTGTTTTTGTAAACTTTGTGCATTTGTGGCATAACCTTGTGTGTATTTGGCAGTTTAAGTGCAATAAGGCATGAAAGAGAACTTAGTTTAATACTCACTGGACGCTCCGTCTGACACACAGCTTTCTGTGCGCATGCTTCGGGTGTGTGTGCTCAGAAAACCATATATCAGAAGTTTAGACTAATATGGCTTCAAAACACATGCAGATCATCAACTTTCATGATGATAAATAACTGCAATGTCACGTGAGCGTGATAGAGATGATCATCAAAGCCAAACAGAGTTTGTCAGAGTATCCGAGGCACGAGCAGTACAGGCTCCACCCTCTTCTGGATAAGGGGCGGAGCAGCAGCGCATTTGCATTTAAAGATACACTATATTTCCAAAAGTATTGGGACACCCCTCCAAATCATTGAATTCAGGTGTTCAATCAATTCCATGGCCACAGGTGTATAAATCAAGCACTAGGCATGCAGACGCTTCTACAAACATTTGTGAAAGAATGGGTCGCTCTCAGGAGCTCAGTGAACTCAAGCGTGGTACCGTGATAGGTTGCCACCTGTGCAATAAGTCCATTCCTGAAATTTCCTCACTACTAAATATTACACGCTCAACTGTTAGTGGGATTATAACAAAGTGGAAGCAATTGGGAACAACAGCAACTCAGCCACGAAGTGGTAGGCCACATAAAATCACAGAGCGGGGTCAGCGCATGCTGAGGGTCACAGTGCGCAGAAGTCACCAATTTTCTGCAGAGTCAATAGTTACAGACCTCCAAACTTCTGTGGCCTTCAGATGAGCTCAAGAACAGTGCGGAGAGAGCTTCTTGGAATGGGTTTCCATGGCCGAGCAGCTCATCCAAGCCTTACATCACCAAGTGCAATGCAAAGCGTGGGATGCAGTGGAGTAAAGCACGCTGCCACTGGACTCTAGAGCAGTGGAGACATGTTCTCTGGAGTGACCAATCACGCTTCTCTGTCTGACAATCCCATGGATGAGTCTGGGTTTGCGGTTGGCAGGAGAACGGGACTTGCCTGACTGCATTATGCCAAGTGTAAAGTTTGGTGGAGGGGGGATTATGGTGTGGGGTTGTTTTTCTGGGGTTGGGCTTGGCCCTTTAGTTCCAGTGAAAGGAACTCTTAATGCTTCAGCATACCAAGACATTTTGGACAATTTCATGCTCCCAACATCGTGGGGACAGTTTAGGGATGGCCCCTTCCTGTCCCAACATGACTGTACACCAGTGCACAAAGCAAGGCCCATAAAGACATGGATGAGCGAGTTTGGTGTGGAGGAACTAGACTGGCCAGAGTCCTGACCTCAACCTGATAGAACACCTTTGGGATGAATTAGAGCGGAGACTGAGAGCCAGGCCTTCTCATCCAACATCAGTGTTTGACCTCACAAATGTGCTTTTATAAGAATGGTCGAAAATTCCCATAAACACACTCCTAAACCTTATGGAACGCCTTCCCAGAAGAGTTGAAGCTGTTATAGCTGCAAAGGTTGGGCCAACTCTGTATTAAACCCTACGGATTAAGAATGGGATGTCAAGGTTATGTGCATGTGAAGGCAGATGTCCCAAAACTTTTGCCAATATAGTGTACATGCACGAAAAAAGCATATTTTTCCTTCCACTCAAAAATGCATTTACAACATGGTATAATACATGATCTGTGGGGTATTTTGAGCTGAATAGAATAGAATAAAATAGGACAAAAACAGGGGTAGGGCTCCTTTAAATACCTCTGTGGACAATGGGTGGCCTTAGTCAAAAACACTGAGAACTGTCGGGATGAAGAGAATCTTGCTGAGCAAGTTATAGTTGAGAGACAGGAAGCCCCAGCCTTACTTACAGTTCTTACTTATATTGGAGTGTAAAGTCCACACTATAGGCTTTGTAACAACTAGCTAGTTTGAAACTAACTTCATTCGGCTGCACCATTTGTTCCTCAAGGCAGAGCATAGTTACAGTAGTAGGTTGTAAGCACTCTGTAAAGTACTTAACACAATATGACATTTACCCTCTATAATCCCATAGCAGCCCTCAAATATGTGAGCAGAAGATCAGTTGAAATGCCGTGAGTTTCAGTTTAACCTTGATTTGAGCTGCTTTAGCCTGACATAACTAATGGTAAAAATAAGTTTCCATACAGTACTACTTAATCATGAATAACATCATAGGTTTTTTTTTTTTTTTTTTACTGCAAGTAACATTCAGAAACGGTATTTAAAACTTATAAGGATCAATAAATAAATACTAATACAAAAACATAAGTGACACTTTATTATGACTGATTATTATGACTGATTTGGCACACAGAGTGAAGTGTCGCTAACAGAGTAATTTATTTACATAATGTTCTCTCTCTTCTTCAGAGGCTTCCGTTAATATTAAAGGGTTTGTTTATTTAAAAATCACCCTCAAGCCATCCTAAGTGTATATGACTTTCTTCTTTCAGCCAAACACAATCATTATGTTAAAAAATATCCTGGCTCTTCTAAGCTTTATAATGGGAGTGAATAGCGCATGAGATTTTGAAGCCCAAAAAGCATATCATCCATTATAAAAGTAATCCATATGGCTCCAGGGGGTTAATAAAGGCCTTCTGAAGCAAAAAAAAAATATCCATATTTATAACTTTATAAATTATGATCATTGGCTTCCGGTAACAACAGTATGCGAGTCTAGTCAGAGGTCACTCTTCTGCTGGAACTAGACTTGCATTTAGCTGTTACCGGAAGCCAAGCTTTATTAAGCCCTGGAGCCGTATGGATTACTTTTATAATGGATGGATGCTTGGAAGAACCAGGATATTATTTGTGTTTGGCTGAAAGAAGAATGTCATATACACCTAGGATGGCTTGAGGGAGAGTAAATCATGGGGAAATTTTTGGGTGAACTATACCTTTAAGTTTTATCTAGCACCACAACATACTTGTAGCCAATCAGCAGTAGGGGGCGTGTCCCCTCATTTTGGGGGAGGAGAGTGAGCCAATCAGCAGTAGGGGGTGTGTCCACTCATTTTGGGGAGGAGAGCGAATGAGCCAATCAGCAGTAGGGGGCAAGTCCATACATAATGTGGGAGGAGAGAGAGTGAGCCAATCAGCAGTAGGGGGCGTGTCTAGTCATGATGGGGGTGGAAAGAGTGAGCCAATCAGCAGCCAATCAGAGTGTGTTCACTCATGATGGGGGAGGAGTTTAATGATGCACGGCAAAAATATTTCATAGTGTGTAAGTTATCTTTTGTTACGTGTAAGTTATCTTTTGTTACTAAGTTGTACTAAGTTTTGGCCTTTTACGTCAAAAAAAAAAAAAAAAAGGCTAAGTTGTAACTTACAAAAAAAAGGCTAAGTTGTGTGTGTGCGTTGGTGCAACCGGCCGCAGGAGAGGAGAGGGTGAAATAAGATTGGGAAGGACCTGGAGGCGAACCGGGCCTCAAACTCCGCTCATGCTGCGATATGTTGAAAGTCTGACCTCGATGCGACGGCTCTGTCAGCATCCAAGCCATTTTGATAGCTCTGTGTGAGGAACCGCTGATCAAATATGCCCTGTTCATTATACACTCAACATAAGAACTTCTTTGTTTACTTGCAGTGAGCAAAGTGCAACATCATACAAAACTGAGAAGGGAAGGAAGATATTGATATTGTGCAGTTTACAAGCTTTTGTCATTGTGTTGCAGTCACGGTCAGAGGGACACGGCTCAGATCCTGCTGTTTAGGGGAGCCAAGTATCTGCCCGACAAGAACGGGATCACGCCGCTGGACCTGTGTGTGCAGGTGAACGCACTGCTCGTTCAGTTGATTATACTTTCATTCAGATTTTTTTAATAATTTTTATTTATTATTTTTTTATAGTTTAGATTTCATGTTAATTTTAGTTAAATTTTTTGTGATTTAGTTGTGTGCTTTTGTCATTTTGTTTATTTGATTTATTTTTAAATATTGCTATTTAGGTTTAATTTAAGCTGATTTCAGTTTATTGCCAAGCAGCATTTCTAATTTTTGTTTAGTTTAATTTTTTTAACTAATATTTATATTTTGTTTTATTTCAGCTTTATTTAAATTAACAGAAATATTTTTAATAGTTCATGTAATATTTTGAATTATATTTACTTTTCATGTTAATTTTAGTTTAAAGGCACAATATGTAAGATTATTGGATTCAAATATCCACTAGAACAATGTTATATATTTTGTTAACTTGTGTACTTTACATTATCTCAAATGTTTCAAAAAAAGGATGTTTAAATCCAGAGAAATAAGCGATTTTAACCAGGACACGGACCGTGTGTGTGCGTCCCCTAACAATGACATCATACCCGTATTACCCTCAATTTCCGAAAAACACCAAAGCCGCTTTAATATCTGATGTGTTTTATTAGATACTGCTTGGATCACTGATGGACAGAAACTAATTATTGTTCTCCAGCTCAACACAGTTAGACTGATTTTTTTTAAATCTGGTGTTGTTGATTTACCGCATGTTTTAGTACCATGTTTTACCATGCCTAATATGATCTCGCTCACTGCAGTGTGAACAAGTGTCTCATAGTAGCACCGAGCCAATGCACAGAGTAGCATTATAACATCACTTTAACACACTTGAATGTGTGTAATATGATAAAACAGCACTATGTTACCACACACACTCATGAGCGGAAGAAGTGGAAGCGGCGACTGTGTCATTATAAAAGCTCCACTGCTCTCGAGCCGTGTGTCACGCTCATCTTTCATTAGCAATCGCTCCAGCGCCTCGTTCATCTCCACCCTGCTTCATACTACAGTAACGGTAATAAATCTGCAATACATTAGCTCATCCATGAATATGATTTCTGCCCGAGTCCCGTCGGATTCTTTTCCACTGGCTGTAGAGGTGAAGACAACAACTCGCATGATTCCACGAAATCACTCCATCATCAAGCTACGCCTTTGTTTTGTGACCTCTAGTGGTGAAACTTACATATTGTGCCTTTAATGTTCAGTAGTTTCGCTATGTGATTTTGTCGTTTTATCATTTTTATATTGCTGTTTAAGTTTCATTTAGTTTTTATTTCCAGTTATTAGTTTTAGTGTTGTATCTTTTCCAAGGCAACAATTCAAATTTATTTATAATCATTTCTAATCGTTTAGTTTGTTTCAAGAAATATTTATATTTTATTTTATTTCAGCTTTATTTCAGTTAACAGAAATGTTTTTAATAATTCATCCACTATTTTGAATTATTTTTAGTTTTCATGTTCATTTTAGTTTAATGTTCAGTAGTTTCCCTATGTGCTTTTGTAATTTTATTAGTTTTTTTAAAGATTTTTGTTTGTGTCATTTAGTTTTCAGTTTTAGTTTTTATTTCCAGTTAATAGTTTTATTGTTTCATCTTAAACTTATTATTTTTTGTTTAGTTTAAACAAATAGGTTACACTTTATTTTAAGGTGTCTTTGTTACACTGTAATTATACATTTCAGCACTTAGTAATATACACTAACTACATGTACTTACTAAAATGTTAGGATTAGAGTTTGGTTTAGGGTTAATTGCATGTAATTATGCATAATTGTATAGTTATTACTATGGTAACCGCATGTAACATGTATAACAATGACACTGTAAAATACCAACAAATATTTTTATTTTATTCAGTTAACACAAATGGTTTTGAATAGTTTTAGCTAACGATAATAACTCAGGTACTCAGTTATTATCAGGTACTAAAGCTTAAAGCTTAGTGTTATTAATTTTAGGTGGTTATGGCGAAACGTGTGAAATTCTGATCCAGCACCACAGCAGACTGTTTCAGACTCTGATTCAGATGACCCAGAACGACGACATTAAAGAAAACATGGTACGCCTCTTTTTGCCTCATCTATCCTTCTATATAAGTTTACGTACATTAATGTCTTTTTACATATTGAATATTATTCCTAAGCTGCGGCAGGTTCTAGAACATGTTTCACAGCAGAATGACTCCAACTACCAGAGGATCCTGACCAGCTTGGCTGAGGTGGCCACCACGAATGGACACAAACTGCTGAGGTGCATCTGCGTTATCCACAGCTTCAGACATCCCTCTTCTTGTTTAGCACTTCCGTTACTCAAATCGGTTTCTCACTCTGTTTCCTCTCAGCTTATCTAGTAACTTTGAGGTCCAAACAAAGAGTTTACTCCGGATTATCCGGATCTTCTGTCATGTGTTCTGCCTTGGACCGTCCTCCCCAAACAACGGGAATGACCTGTGCTACAATGGAAACAAGACGCCCCGTAGCCAGGTGTTCAAGGTCAGAGGGCATTACATTGCAAAGATCTTATTTAAATGTTCAGATGCTTAAAGAAAGTGATGTTCTGTTTCTCCAAAGTCTAGCATACATTGATCAATGGACATTATGACAGAACTGGCATCATAGACTGAGAGCTGAGAGCTAACCCTAACCCATATATGATTGTGAGAGTGTGATATGGCGTAGTGCGATCATCAAATCATAGCGGTTGTGATGTAATTATATAAAGATATAGTCTGACGCGCTGCATGTTTTAGAGTAAAGCACAGCACTATTCATTTTCAGTTTTGATTCACAGGAAAAGCTACTCTGCGTGTTTTAATTTCCTTATGATTTGCATTTGAGAACGCAACATGAGCCAAGCATTTTCCCAAATTCGTAATGAAATTAAGACAACCATAAATGTTAATATTGTAATTTTACTGTTGTTCTGTAGAGTACAGTACAGTAGAGTAAAGTGGAGTACAGTAGCATACAGTAGAGTAAAGCACAGTAGAGTACAGTACAGTAGATTGAAGTGACGTACAGTAGCATACAGTAGAGTAAGTTGAGCACAGTATAGTAGTGTACAGTAGAGCAAAGTACAGTCGAGTACAGTATAATTAAGGAGTAAAGTACAGTAGAGTGAAGCACAGTGGCGTACCGTACAGTAAAGTGCGGTGGAGTACAGTACAGTGGAGTACAGTAGAGCAAAGTACAGTATAGTTAAGGAGTAAAGCTCAGTAGAGTGAAGCACAGTGGAGTGGAGTGCAGTTCAGCAGAGTGAAGTACAGTGGAGTACAGTGCAGTGAAGTACAGTGCAGTAGTGTGAAGTACAGTGGAGTACAGTGGAGTGGAGTGAAGTACAGTGGAGTACAGTGCAGTAGAGTAAAGTACAGTGGAGTGCAGTGCAGTAGAGTGAAGTACAGTGGAGTAGAGTGAAGTACAGCGGAGTACAGTGCAGTGCAGTAGAGTGGAGTACAGTGCCGTGAAGTAGAGTGAAGTACAGTGGAGTACAGTACAGTGGAGTGAAGTACAATGGAGTAGAGTGAAGTACAGTGGAGTACGGTGCAGTGGAGTGCAGTGCAGTAGAGTGGAGTACAGTGCAGTGCAGTAGAGTGAAGTACAGTGGAGTACAGTACAGTACAGTGGACTACAGTGGAGTGGAGTGCAGTACAGTACAGTGGAGTACAGTGTGGTGAAGTAGAGTGAAGTACAGTGGAGTAGAGTGAAGTACAGTGGAGTAGAGTGAAGTGCAGTGGAGTGCAGTGGAGTAGAGTGAAGTAGAGTGAAGTACAGTGGAGTGCAGTGCAGTAGAGTGGAGTACAGTGCAGTGCAGTAGAGTGAAGTACAGTACAGTGGAGTGGAGTGAAGTACAGTGGAGTACAGTGCAGTGCAGTAGAGTGGAGTACAGTGCAGTGCAGTAAAGTGAAGTACAGTGGAGTACAGTGCAGTGCAGTAGAGTGAAGTACAGTGGAGTGGAGTGAAGTACAGTGGAGTGCAGTACAGTACAGTGGAGTAAAATACAATACAGTACAGTAACATATAATACAGTAAAATACTATAAAATGCAATGCATTAAAAAATAATGTATTGTTATAATAATAATAATAATAATAATAATAATAATAATAATAATTACAAATCTATACTTTTATTACAACATAATATATTTTTATTATGATTATTAAACTCTATTTTTCAATTTTACATTACAATTGTGTATTGCAATATTAAAATATTTCTTTGTTCATTTAATAAATATATTTTTTAATAATAATAATTTTTGTCTTTAACTGAGCACATGTCTGAGAATCTTTTTTTTACATATTTCGTATGTAACAAGGAATCTGTGAATATTATCTGTCATATTTTAACTTTGATTTTAATTATTTATGAATATATATTCATATAATGCATTATAACATACAGTATGAACACCTTTATAATGCATTATACATAAAGGCTTTAAGTGAAGTGTTACCCAAATGTAATAATATTTGAGTAAAGGTTGAAGATGTCAGTTTTGTCTGTGGTCTTGTGTTGCGGTTTAGCCTCTGGAGCTCTTATGGCACTCTCTTGATGAATGGCTGGTCCTCATCTCCACTGAGCTGGAGAAGGAGTGCACAGATGCGACAGCCTCATCCTCAGGAAATGACATCGCCTCACTTTTCCTGAAAAAGCAGGAGGCCGACCCCTCTGACCCCTCGGTATCCAGGGAAAATTCTCCACTGTTGCTGGATGGCGAGACCGTGATGAAGACGCCGGAGGGTTATGCCGACGGTCAGGATGTCATCTCTATGATAGCCAATCGCCTGAGCGCCGTGATCCAGGCCTTCTACATGTGTTGTTCCTGTCAGATGCCAAATGGGTAAGACCGACCTCAAACTCAATAAATGAACCGTTTACATTTACATGTGAACCTTAGAAGTGCGTAAGAAAGTTCACGTAAGAAATAAATACTTCAAAAGTGTGAAATATGTAAATACTGGAGAACCCAGATGATGTGTACCAACTCATCATGTACTAAGTAGGGATGGGCGTGGGTGATCTTCCCAAAATTTTATATCACAATCTTATAACAGACAATCACGTTCCACGATTGGAATCGCGATCTTCCCAATTTTGAGATGTACTATTGAGAATATCCAGACTGGAACTATGGACTGCACAATTTAAAACGCAGTATTGCATTAAACAATCAGTTTATTTCCTGTATTTCCAGAATTTCCATTTAATTTAAAGTAAACTATTGTAGCTTCTGTCTGGGACACCCCATCGCAGGAAGGAAAGACTAAGAACATTATTTGACGCATATTATTAAATATATAGATTTTACTAGCATTAGTATTATTATAGCTAACAAAAACTAAAACCAACCAAACATCTCTTTACTTGAAATAAATAAATAACTGACATAAAATTAAATATAAAAACACTTTTTTATTTTCATTTAGTTGAAATGAACCTGTTATTTAGTTTTATTAACCTGATGTACCAAACTAAAACTGAGATAAAAATGAATAACTATACAGACGTTTTTAAAAAGAACAAAAAATGACAAAACAACAGAATTACTAAAACTTTGAAATAAAATGAAAGCAGAATTAAACTGAATTTAAAATATTAACACAAACTATATAGTATCTCAGTGATACTAAAATAACACTAGTATGGCAAATAAATGCAGAAATAGTTAGTTGCGCCCCTAAAGTTTCTAAATGCGCTCCTAAAACTTAAAAAAGTAAGCGTTGAGCCCTGTTTCACTGTATGAATTAAATATGCATTGATGATTATTAAAACTGCTAAAATAATTCAGTGTAGAGCAGTGAGTGGGTTTGTTTACCATTAATGACAGACAGCAGCTTTAAAAACGAATGCACGGCTCTAATATAATGACACGCATCCCATTTCTTTCCCAGCTGTTCATTCACTTAAGGCCTAACTGACTGTCTTTATGTAAATACTCGCCATGACGGACATTGACACACTTTTGTGTGTATTTGACCGTTTTGGTGCGCTCCTGAAACCCCAAGTATCCTTTGCTCATCCATGTTTCGCTCCGTCTCACAGTGCACAAACAGAAAGAGCGAGGGGATCCATCTCTTTCACAGTTTAATGCGCTTTTAGTAACTCTTTTTTTAAAATAATGCACATCCTGCAGTAGACTGCGTTTTACCACAGTCAAGTCACATGATCTAGTCCTCTTAAAGGGTAACTAAACCCTAGAACAACTTTTCTTTAGTTAATGATCTGCAAGACTGGGGCTTTATTAGTGCTGTTCATTGATTCGAGTAAATGTTTTGACATTTGAGTATAAAGTGTTTTAATTCTACAATATATGGTGTACAAACGTCTGAGTGCTGCCCTCTTAAGGTTGAACGGTGACTACTGCAGTTGAATTTCCCTATTGGACGTTGTTTGCCATTGTGACGTATGTTGGCTCTTCCAACAGCTCTCTACCCACGCCCCTGGCGCGAGCTCACCACGCCATAAGAAATGTTTTCCTGTGATCACATGAGAACGGCTTCACTCCAGTATGAACGCTCATGTTACATGAAGTAGAAACATGAATGCAGCTTACTTGACACTTGCTATCAACATTCTAATGAAGAAAATGCGGTTAAATAATGCAGTTGTCAGTACACGTCAGGCTTTTCTTGCGATATTTTTGCTGCCCATCATGCTTACAGATACTTTTCATACACGAGACGTGCTTTCAAACCATGCAAGTGGTTTCCGTGGTAACGAACAACAATACCTGTGCTGGCATATATACCCTCACCTAAAGGATTATTAGGAACACCTGTTCAATTTCTCATTAATGCAATTATCTAATCAACCAATCACATGGCAGTTGTTTCAATGCATTTAGGCGTGTGGTCCTGGTCAAGGCAATCTCCTGAACTCCAAACTGAATGTCAGAATAGGAAAGAAAGGTGATTTAAGCAATTTTGAGCGTGGCATGGTTGTTGGTGTCAGACGGGCCGGTCTGAGTATTTCACAATCTGATCAGTTACTGGGATTTTCACGCACAACCTTTTCTAGGGTTTACAAAGAATGGTGTGAAAAGGGAAAAACATCCAGTATGCGGCAGTCCTGTGGGCGAAAATGCCTTGTTGATGCTAGAGGTCAGAGGAGAATGGGCCGACTGATTCAAGATGATAGAAGAGCAACTTTGACTGAAATAACAAATCGTTACAACCGAGGTATGCAGCAAAGCATTTGTGAAGCCACAACACGCACAACCTTGAGGCGGATGGGCTACAACAACAGAAGACCCCACCGGGTACCACTCATCTCCACTACAAATAGGAAAAAGAGGCTACAATTTGCACAAGCTCACCAAAAAATTGGACAGTTGAAGACTGGAAAAATGTTGCCTGGTCTGATGAGTCTCGATTTCTGTTGAGACATTCAGATGGTAGAGTCAGAATTTGGTGTAAACAGAATGAGAACATGGATCCATCATGCCTTGTTACCACTGTGCAGGCTGGTGGTGGTGGTGGTGGTGGTGTAATGGTGTGGGGGATGTTTTCTTGGCACACTTTAGGCCCCTTAGTGCCAATTGGGCATCGTTTAAATGCCACGGCCTACCTGAGCATTGTTTCTGACCATGTCCATCCCTTTATGACCACCATGTACCCATTCTCTGATGGCTACTTCCAGCAGGATAATGCACCATGTCACAAAGCTCGAATCATTTCAAATTGGTTTCTTGAACATGACAATGAGTTCACTGTACTAAAATGGCCTCCACAGTCACCAGATCTCAACCCAATAGAGCATCTTTGGGATGTGGTGGAACGGGAGCTTTGTGCCCTGGATGTGCATCCCACAAATCTCCATCAACTGCAAGATGCTATCCTATCAATATGGGCCAACATTTCTAAAGAATGCTTTCAGCACCTTGTTGAATCAATGCCACACAGAATTAAGGCAGTTCTGAAGGCGAAAGGGGATCAAACACAGTATTAGTATGGTGTTCCTAATAATCCTTTAGGTGAGTGTAGTCTAACTTTTATTTGAGGAAATCTGTTTATAATAGGCTATTAGGTTTGAACTTACTGGTCTTGCGCAGCCTCAGATAATTTGAATAAAACTGCATCACATGTGTCTGATCTATTTTTAGTGGCATTCAGTATAAGGATTTGACGGTTCATAGATTAGGTCAGTAGTCCCATTCTCTCTTGCGCTGCTGCTTCACTAGCATCGTCGGCATCGGGAGTTCAGACAGCTGTCAATCAATCCGTCACTGTGGCATGCCCCCCGCCCTCGGCTCATCCCCTCTGTCTCTGTGGGCTCGGCCCCCTTTTCCAGCATTTTTCAAATATTGCCAGTGGGTGGAGTTAGGCTGTGAACTGGGGTTTAGTTGCCCTTTAAGGAGGGACGAAACACACACCGCTTTAAAGGAAAGGAACGGCATTCGGCACAATGATCCTTTCATCTTGATCACCACGTTTTCATAATCATTAGAAGCCAGAATGGAAACCCAAACTAAAAATGAATTTATCGCACAGTCCTACTGCTGATGAATTGTTTTTCAAACGCGTCACCATGTATGAAAGAGTCACATGACATAATCTGGCCAGTTTATCACATGACATAATCTGGCCAGCACAGCCGTATAGTAGTCTTTGCTGTTTTAACATTATTAATGGGACATAAAAGATCACAATCTCTGGTTCACTTGAACAGTAGATCGTCTTCAAGATCGATCGCGATATAAAATTGTCAGATTGCCCACCTCTAGTAATTAGCATTACCTTATTAATGTAATAACATGTTCATAATGTAATCATTGTTAATAAAATGTTCATAATTAAGCTTGTAATGTAAAAACTATTTTTACACTATGAAAAACGTATTACATTGTAAACTCCCCATATTGTCATAATTTGTGTGGGATTTTTAAACAGACAAATACATTGTTATTCCTTTTTACGTACAATTTTAAATCTAAATCTTTAACTACAGAATGCACCAGATTTAAATATTCATACTTTTATTATTATTATATTTTTTATTAATCATAAAGTGTTCAGTATTCCCAAAAGTACATTTTAATTCTTAATCTATTATACTGATCTTTGTATTCATTCTTATTATTCCTGTGCATTAGTTATGTTTATATATACTATATTTATTTATTTATATTTATTTACTATATTATAGTTATCTAGAAAAATAAAAACATCTCTATAGAGAATCATATCACTAAAATTATAAATACATTATACAATTTTGTAGATTATAAACAAGTTTTTATAGCAACCACTTAAATGACTATATCTCAAAAAATGGATTGATTGAAAATGTGTTTCTGGGTCAAAGTGATAATCAGTCATAATCACAACATTATGTTGTCAAAATGTGAGTAACCTAATAAGCCTATTTTTGGTTTAATGTAATAGCTTGTATTATATAAATCTCTGATCAAATGTTTTATATTGAAAGATTATTATTATAATATTATAACTGTGAACTGTTACATTACAAGTTGTTCATAATGTAATAAATCTATCATACAGTAACCTATTACGTAATGTGAAAAATCTTTATTACATTCTGAACTCAAGATTTTCTTATGTTTTGAGAATTATTACATTATGAAAATTGTATTGCATTAATAATGCAATACATATGACATTATGTGCAGTTATTACATTATGAGTTGGTAGATGAGTGTTTAATTATGTGGTTTAATCGTCACCCGACACCACGGGCTGCTTCTCTAATGATAATGTTATTAGATCGTTAAATCACTCTTTAATTAATGCATAATTGATATATTCTCATGGCCAAGTCTCTTCCTTCATTCCCTTCTTCCTTCTCTGATAGCATGACCTCTCCTCGTTTCATCGAGTTCGTCTGTAAACATGATGAAGTGCTCAAGTGTTTCGTGACGAGGTAAGTCAAGAGCATCCAATACATTTATAAATGCGTTACACTGCAGGGCTCGACATTAACGCTTGCCCGGAACAAGTGGATTTTTTGAAAGGGCAAATGAAAGAGACAAGTAGCCTAGCCTGCAAAATAACCAAAAATATCTAGGGAGTCACCAAAACACGAGAATAATTCTGCATTTATTTAGTGTAAGTGCTGATTGATAGTGAATAATACTATAATATATAATGAACTGACGGTACTCGCACAGCCTCATGAGGAGAAATCGCAACAAATGAAACTCATTTTAAGTTAAATGAAACTCAGTTAAAGATGCAGTGTGTAATATTTATGAGGCTCTATTGACAAATGCAATATAATATACATAATAGGGCTGGACGATATGGCTGAAAACTGTATTACGATATAAGTGTTTCATATCGGTCGATATCGATAATTATTGATGATATTTTTTATAACCTATTTAAAATGAGGACTAGGATAAAAATATATTACATTTAAACATTTTTATTTTGAACTTAACCTTCCTCTGATTATAATCCCCTCAGTTAAATAGGCACAGCCATGGAAAACACTCTAAAAACATAAGTCTAAAATCACAATGAACACTTAACAATTATCTCTTAACATTGAGGTGCAGTGCCTCCGTTATTTCTTTGTGCCGTTTAGATGATTTGTCATAAGGCTATGAGGCAGAGTAACGTCACCTCTCCATGTCGTTTCAAAGAACAGCACAACGGCGAGCGCGTCGAGTGTAAACACCTCTACAAACAGACGAGGCACGTGCGCAGTCAGCTGAGGCTCACGCTGCGGAGCCAGACGAAAGTATAAACGAGGCTTAAGGTGGTTAAACAAGTTTGTGGTATTACCAGTCTTGTTGGGGATACTGTTACATGACTGGCTGTTAGCGTGTCACTCCCTACATTGCTAGGTTACCAGAGCCTTTGTTCATGCAACCAAACTTGCTTCGCAACCTCTGGTTTCTTCCGTTGAAGAAAAAAAAATTATCGAACATTTTATCGAACGCATTTTGTATTGATCTCGATTACATGCATCGTGATGCATATCGTTATCGTTTTGTTGCCCAGCCCTAATACATAACTATGTTTTCAGTGGAGTATGAAGACCTTACATAATGAACCGTTATGTTTTTATGACCTTAGAATGAGCCGTTTCTATCTACATACACCATGGGTCTCCTTACAGTGAAGTCGCCATTTTGCACCGCCATGTTTCTACGGTAGCCCTAAACGGACAAACGGCTCTACAGAGCGCTAGTCACTCTCTGTTCTCTCTGATGACATTTTTGTCCTGTGTCGGACACCGTAGCTTTTCTATGTGCTTCCAAAGGGAGGGGTGAGCGGTGGGCGGTTGCAATTCACAACCTCACCACTAGATGCTGCTAAAATTCACACACTGCGCACTTAACACAATGCGGTAAAAATAAAAATTGTGGAGTTTTTATATTTTTAACATATGATACAGTTAAGCAACATCACACAACCAAGAGTGCTGAATACCATCATGACTGAAAATGTGACGCTGATTTAATTTCATCGTTTGAATGAACGACTCAACGACTCACTCATTAAGACGGTCACCTGCCGCCACCTGCTGGCGGTTTAGTTTCCTGCTTAAAAGTGTCATTCTTTTCACAAAATCATTTTGGACCGATTTCTATTTTGATTTTTACATCCTTTAATAACCTTTTTGATATTACAGGAGAAATGGTTTTATTTTTGCTGTCTAATGCCCTATGGATTTTGTCTCTATTGCTACCACACGATATGTAAATATTTAGTACATGTATATTTAAATGTAATATTACTTATATTGTTTTGTATTATACTAGTATGTTTTGGAGCAAGCACTTATACTTCATACTTCGGCGATTAGCATTAAGCTATGTATCAGTAGAAATCCGGTAGTATATATTCGAATGACTCTAATGAAATTATATTGAGTAGACACATTCAGTTTTTAATTGTACTGTGTTCTCTAACTGAACTAAATGATTTCATTATGAAAATGAAAACAACGGTAGGAGCAGTGCCGTGGTGAGCAAGTGATCCAGTAGCCGTGGCTTTGGGAGTGGCCTCGTTGGGCAACGAAGCAAGTGCATTCTGGGAGTTGTTGTCTTTCATCCACATGAGCCAAAAATACATTTTCTGTCTTTTCTCAGTCTAGAAGGCACCAACATCTAAAATAATTTCATATTTCTACTACATGAATGACCCAGTTTAAATACACATTCATCTTCCCAGCGCTGAAGTACCCCTTTAAGAATGTCAGTGTGTTAATGGCATGAATGTTAATTGTTCTTATGAGCAAGTTGTTCATAAATTAAAATAGTATGATTCTTTCAAACATTTCTTATTTGTATATTCAAAAAATATCCAAAACAATCTCATAACATTTGTTTACTGCAGTTGTAATGTTTCAGTGTAAATTATTTAATTTAATTAGTAACAGCCCTAAAGTGTCTTTTTATTCTAATTGAATTTATTGATCAAATTTAAGAATTTAAAATAAAATATTTATTTATTTTTAGATACAAACCCGATTCCAAAAAAGTTGGGACACTGCACAGATTGTGAATAAAAACAGAATGCAATGATGTGGAAGTTTCACATTTCAATATTTTATTCAGAATACAACATAGATGACATATCAAATGTTTAAACTGAGAAAATGTATAATTTTAAGGGAAAAATAAGTTGATTTTAAATTTCATGGCATCAACGCATCTCAAAAAAGTTGGGACAAGGCCATGTTTCCCACTGTGTGGCATCCCCTCTTCTTTTTCTGACAGTCTGCAAACGTCTGGGGACTGAGGAGACAAGCTGCTCAAGTTTAGGAATAGGAATGTTGTCCCATTCTTGTCTAATACAGGCTTCTAGTTGCTCAACTGTCTTAGGTCTTCTTTGTGGCATCTTCCTCTTTATGATGCTCAAATGTTTTCTATGGGTGAAAGATCTGGACTGCAGGCTGGCCATTTCAGTCCCCGGATCCTTCTTCTACGCAGCCATGATGTTGTAATTGATGCAGTATGTGGTCTGGCATTGTCATGTTGGAAAATGCAAGGTCTTCCCTGAAAGAGACGACGTCTGGATGGGAGCATATGTTGTTCTAGAACTTGGATATCCCTTTCAGCATTGATTGGTGCCTTTCCAGATGTGTAAGCTGCCCATGCCACACGCACTCATGAACCCCATCCCATCAGAGATGCAGGCTTCTGAACTGAGCACTGACAACAACTTGGGTTGTCCTTGTCCTCTTGGGATGGCTTCTTTTTTGACCTATAGAGTTTTAGCCGGCAATGGCGAATGGCACGGTGGATTGTGTTCAGTGACAATGTTTTCTGGAAGTACTGGGATATTCCTGGGATACAGGAATACTGAGCCCATGTTGTGATTTCCATTACAGTAGCATTCCTGTATGTGATGCAGTGCCGTCTAAGGGCCGGAGATCACGGGCATCCAGTATGGTTTTCCGGCCTTGACCCTTACGCACAGTGATTGTTCCAGATTCTCTGAATCTTTGGATGATATTATGCACTATAGATGATGAGAACTTCAAACTCTTTGCAGTTTTTCTCTGAGAAACTCCAGTATTTTTGGCCGCAGCATTGGGGGAATTGGTGATCCTCTGCCCATCTTGACTTCTGAGAGACACTGCCACTCTGAGAGGCTCTTTTTATACCCAATCATGTTGCCAATTGACCTAATAAGTTGCAGATTGGTCCTCCAGCTGTTCCTTATATGTACATTTAACTTTTCCGGCCTCTTATTGCTCCCTGTCCCAACTCTTTTGGAATGTGTAGCTCTCATGAAATCCAAAATGAGCCAATATTTGGCATGACATTTCAAAATGTCTCACTTTCAACATTTGATGTTATCTATATTCTGTTGTGAATAAAATATGTTTATGAAATTAGTAAATTATTGCAGTCCTTTTTTATTCACAATTTGTACAGTGTCCCAACTTTTTTGGAATCGGGTTTGTATAATAACACTCATAAGCTTCACATAAGGTAGCTTTTGCATTAACTTCTAAATCTAATATATAAATATATATATATATATATATATATATATATATATATATATATATATATATATATATATATATAAATATAACACCTAAACACTAAACACCTAAATCTCATCTATATTACCGATCTGCCCGCATTGATATGATAATTGAAATTAGCCGGATAGCATCACCGTTTTCTCCAGAACGGCTGTACAGCCGAATCAAATTCTGTTGCATTATTTTCCTGTTAGCACTGTGAAGCTGCTTTGAAAAGCGCTGTAAATAAAAGTGACTTGACTTGATATAAGGTAAAAAAATCATAAATATTCAGATTTAAATGTCAAAGAATATTATAATATTATTTTAACAACACAAAAGAAAATCCAATTTTTTTCCGGACAAGCACATTTTTTACTCTGACAAGTGAATGACCGATTTACTCATCCGGAGGACAAGCACATGAAAAGGATGTCGAGCCCTGCATTGCTTAATAATCTTCATGCATGTCTTTTCCATACAATGAATGTCCAAAGTGACAGCTTCTTTTTGAAAAGAAATTATTACTTTTATTCAGCAAGGACACATTACATCAAAAGTGACAATAAAGACATTTATAATGATACAAATTATTCCATTTCAAATAAATACTGTTCTTTTGATCTTTCTATCCATCAAAGAGCACAAAACATGAATGTTGTCAACACTGATAATAATCAGAAATGTTATCCTATCAGAATGATTTCTGAGGATCATGTGACACTGAAGACTGGAGTAATGATGCTGAAAATACAGCTTTGATCACAGGAATACATTACACTTTACTATATATGAGTAAATATGGCAGAGCTTCATTTTCAGGTGAACTATTCCTTTAAACTTTAGTTTATGACTAGCAGTGTGCATATGCGTACGTATGCATGTGTAGCCGTTTCAAACACTTTCTCACTATTGCTCTTTCATTGTTCCCAGGAATCCCAAAATCATCTTCAACCACTTCCACTTCCTACTGGAATGTCCTGAACTCATGTCTCGCTTCATGCATATTATCAAAGGCCAGGTGAGCATGATGATCCTGGGGTTCAGGTACAGTCTGCTGATCAGGACCCCTCGAGGAGGGAGCCATGAAGAAATCAAAATCAAGCCGATTTACTTACACATGCATTGTCTTCATACGATTCCATCTAAATACATTAGTGGTAGAGATATATCTAGTTGTCTAACTTAAGATTAACATCACATTAATAATAATAAAACAAATATCTGTGTCCCTCTTCTTAAAATGACGATACAGGTGCTGTCCCATCCCTTACATTCTCAACTTAATATCTGTTCAAATTATGACAGTGCCGTATGATTTTAATTGCAGTTGAGTGTACAGTTGTGGTGTGTATATGGTTTAATAAACTTAATTATCAAAAATATAATATCATATTTATATATAAATAATAAAATATAATATTTAACTGTGAGGATTTTCAAGTTATATTAGACTTTAGTAGTAATAATAATAATAATAATAATAATAATAATTGTATCACCCAAGAAGTGACATCATTGAACAAACTATCTAGGATCAAGAGAGTGAAAATTTTATGTAAACCCTGATGTAGTTTTTATTTTATTTATTAATTTTGTACATTAAATACATTTAATTTTTCATTTGATAGAAATCACAAATTAGGGTGATAAAACTGTATAATACTTACATTGCAGACCTCTTTTCCACCTTTTACTAAAAAATAAATAATAACAATAATAAATAATATAATAACAATAATAGGGTACAACGGGACTAAAGGAACAGCTTAAAGAAAAATGTGCCATAGTGGTATGATTTCAGAAAAAAGGGCGTTGCGAATGCGATTAATTTAATTAATGCAATGGAATTAATGCAGCATCCGTTTTTTCTGTCATCCTTTGGCCAGCGTTACATTATATGATCACGCTCTTATTCATGCAAATGCTTTTAAACCATTCAAGCGCGACAAGACAGAAGAGAACGCGCCGTCTGTGAGTTAAACGAGTTGAATAGCATCTTAAATGAACTTGAAGAAATAAGATGTGCATCAGATCCGCGTCATGTGTTTCAGAACTTAGTCACAGCAGCCTAATAAACCAGTTATTAATGTTAAGAAAACTGTAGCTTTAATAATTAATCTATATTTAATTTATTATTTATGCAGTGAAGAAAGGTGTTTGATAACTTTATTCAATTTCTGTCTAACAGGTAAGAAGGTCACAGGTAATTATGACATTTATTATAATGGGTTTATGTGAAGATTGCCTAATAAATGTTGACATTGATTTTCATTGACAGTTTGCATCACTCTATCACTGTATCGCTGAATGTTTTTATCGTAAAACAGTCAAATATTAAATGTTTAGCCTCTCTTACGAAGCACTTTTTCATTGCTGTAACTAAAGTGTCGCGTTTCGCACTTACAGTAAGCCCCGCCTTCTTTGATTTGATTGGCCATCTCACTCGTTCTGACAGTGACGACCGCTGAGGCAGACCAACCTAAAATATAACATTTTTCTTTTGTCATCCTAGCAACAAACAGAGCGGTGTGTAATGGAGTGAGGCAGAGCAGCATCAACGATATCAAATATTGGGGCGGGGGCAATTTGGCCATTTCTAATTTTCAGGGGGACTTGTCCCCCTCAATGTCTATGGTGTTTACGGCCCTGCCATCTGAATCTAACCATGTCATGTCAACTAATGGAAAAGTCAGCCGCTGTTTATTATCATGTTAATGGTTAGTTAAGACCCACACCCATAAGACCTTCTTCGTAAGATGGTGAAGATCTTTTTGATGAAATCCGAGAGCTTTCAGTCCCATTGGGAGCAATGCAATTTACACATTCAAGGTCCAGAACGATAGGAAAGACATCATTAAAGTAATCCATGTGACTCCAGTGGTTTAAGCTCAATTTTATGAAGCAACGCAAGTGCTTTGTTTGCACAAAAAAACATAATTTACCACTTTGCATCCTTGTGTAAAGTATGTTTCTGTCATGAGGATTCGTCTGACACACAAGAGCAGTGCAGCGGGACGTAACAACTGTCATCATGTCAATGGGTCTTTGTTTTCCTCTCTTCCTCAGCCATTTAAGGACAGGTGTGAGTGGTTTTATGAACATCTTCTGGCCGGACAGCCTGACTCTGATATGGTTCACCGGCCGGTTAATGAAAATGATATTCTTCTTGTTCACAGAGGTAGAAAATGTTCTGCATTATCTGTTCAAAGGTTCCTTCATATTTCAGCCTGCATTTCCTTCGTTCATTTTTTAAAATCTTTTTCTTTCAGACTCAATATTCCGGAGCAGCTGTGAGGTTGTATCTAAGTCCTCCAATGAGAAACTCAAGCAAGGCATTGCCGTGCGCTTCCACGGTGAAGAGGGAATGGTAAGCGTCACCCAGGAATCTCTTTATCTCAAATAGTTTGGCTCTTCCAGACATGTAGCCCTGTCAAACGAGGCCAGTCATTACACTGATTCTACCACAGTTAATGCTGTTGTTTGGCACAATACAAAGTGGTAAAAGTATCGTAATGGCAACAACACAAATATAATAGATATGTTTACATGCGTTCATTTTCGTCAATCAGAAATCTGACGGATTCTGAAAGGTCTGTTTATATGAACCTAAACTTTACAATCCGATTTACATATTCATTTATATGTGCATTGCATGTATTCTGAACTGAAGTAATTTATACAATTGATGGCTTTCAAATTATACTGTAATGTTGAATGGCTAAAATTGAGGGAAAAATCCATGTAATATCCGAAATTACCCGGAACAATTTGTCCCAGGAACTTTTTCCCCCAGACCCGCTGCTGTCTGCGTTTCCATCGCGGTCTAAAGTACCGTGAAGATTAGGCAAATTATTCCGGTGACTGTACGCAGCTTTCCAGTTCCGGCTGGATTTTGTCCTCTGCAAATAAACTTAATAAAGCCTGAACTTCGTCGTCGGTCCATCTGTCTATTTTTTTAACTCCATCAGTAGCCGCATTTCCATTACCATTACATTAATATGCCCAATGGAAACACTTAAATCCCGCAAAAACTCCCATTTATCGCAAAAAAGTTTTTACACTCGCATAAGGTGGTTTTTCAGGCAATTCGAAAAAGGACATTTCCGCGAAAATGCAATGGAAACATTTTTTTCGCATTTACAGGTCTTGTAAGGTGACGCATTGCTGCCAAAACGACATATATTTTCTCCTAATAAGGGCATATGTTGTATAGTGATGTGTAGACTCCAAAATATGCCTTTATCCACATTAGAGAATTTATATAGCCTATGTGCATTTGTCACACTTCCATGTTTTTATACTATATATTAGTATAAAAGTATAATATAATAAAGTACATCAGACTAAACTAAAAAATGTACTAGCCAATGGCGATTCTATTACCAAGGTGTGCGTAGAAGGTTGCGCTCACTTTTTGCAATCAACATATGAAACAAAAAAAATTATATTATAGGCTAATATTTAAACATAGCCTAACTACGAAACTAAAAATGCTACGTTTTCTTTAACCCATGGCCGATGAAGGCGACGGCGCGTTCTGATGGATTTTTTCCCTTTGACAGCGGAAACAACTCACAATACTCCGTCATTTTTAGCCATACAGATAAGTGCAAATCATAATTATAAATTATAAACTGTCTACTTTTATTTGTGTACACTCACAATAACAACAAAGGCCGTCTCAGGGAACGGATTATTTTGCATGCACTGCACTCCAAACGCTGTCTTCAATTCACTAATGTATTTTGTTTATTAAACAAAGTTTTTAATTTCAAAAGGATTTCTAAATTCAGTTCATATTTCTAACAAAAGAAATTTCAAGCCAAAATAACGCAATGGTTAAATAAATAAACTCTGAGTTACCACCATGCAAATTCAAACATTTCGCTATTTTAATTTTAATTAATGCTTGAATAACACGCCTATGTCTCCTTCCATTAATAATAATGGCTAGTGCGGTGGCTGGGATATAGCCTACATAAACCAGCCTACGTGGCATAATATTTGGAATGCTTATCACGAGAGGGAAAAAAGGTTTTAGTCACATAACATCGCTTAATGGAAGCGCCGTCATTTTGCAATAGTTTTTTATCGACATTTAGAAAACATCGCAAAAGTTTTGCACAAATCTGTAATGGAAATGCAGCTATTGATTTGAATAACCAACAACTCTTACTGCACCGCACCACAACAGACTTTTAGGTTGAAATAAAATGCTGCTTGAGCTCAACCAATCAGCATGTTCAGCGCCCAAGTCCCACCCCCGAAAGTTCCTGAAGTTTGAAAAAGTTCTACCTCACAAGCAGGTACATTTTTACCCGGAACTTCATTTAGACCCCGATTCCTGCGGTCGAAACCATAGACTGTAAAACAATATGGATGTAGTGTCCGTGACGTCACCCATAGGATTCTGAAGAGCAGTTTTGAAGCGTAAAGTAGAGACGAGCTGGCCATTGCCATATTGGCAGCGCGTCATCGCACGTCACTCCCGGATAACTGACAATGGGCAAAGAGGCGGGACGTGGCTGGAGCTGAGGTGACGTGATGACAGCAGACAAACGGCTATCCACCTGCCACTCAAAGTGACCACGCCTAGGGCTGGGCCATAAAACGATAACGATATGTATCGCAATAGACACATAATCGATATCAATAAAAAATGCGTTCTATAAAACGTTCGATTAAATTTTTTTTTTCTTCGTCGGAGGAAACCAGAAGTTGCGAAGCAAGTTTGGTTACATGAACAAAGGCACTCACTCTGTGGTAACCTAGCAATGTAGGGAGTGACACGCTTACAGCCAATCATATAACAGTATCAAGTTTGGTTCAGTAACAGAACCGGCGTGGAGTGATACGTGGAAAATGAGTGCCGCAGCGAGCGAGGAGATTGTTGATAAATCAGGAAAACAAGTCAGCTCGCCAGTATGGCAGTTTTTTGGTATTTTATAAGTCTGTAGTCAGACCAATGTCGCCTGCAAATTATGCAAGACCGTTGTCCCCAACAAGACTGGTAATACCACAAACTTGTTTAACCACCTTAAGCCTCGTTTATACTTTCGTCTGGCTCCGCAGCGTGAGCCTCGGCTGACTGCGCACGTGCCTCGTCTGTTTGTAGAGGTGTTTACACTCGACGCGTTCGCCGTTGTGCTGTTCTTTGAAATGACTCGGAGTAATTGTTCTATAAACCATCAGGAAACAGCGGTGAGAAGTAAGGTACACACGTGACAATGTTTACTTTATTAAACTTTACCAAAACCACATAAAAGAATCGTGTAAAACCCAGTATTACTTGTGGCATTAGAACAGAATATATGGATGGGAGGACATGTATACAGCTAAATTAACGATCTCTCAACGATTTCTCTAAACATTTTTTTATTAAACATGGATCTTTATTTTCATTAAAAGGGCTTATTTCTGCTATTGTTGGCTCATTTTGTAAATATGAACAACTGATTTAGACTCGCAAACTGTGTGCCGGCCATGTTCGCCTCGAACTCTTGTGCATCTTCGGTTGTGGAGCCGCGCAGAAAGTTCACCGGCAAGCGAAATAGGGTCTTGCGTTCTCAACGCGCACGACTTCCCACTCCGCGTTAACGCCGTTTTTGCCGCGTGCACTCTGTGCATATTTGTGTGTATATTGGCTATTTTATAAGATTTAGAGTATTTTATCACTAGGGCTTTGATGCAAGGCGGTAGATCTAGGGTTGATGCCGTGAATAACTTTATCCTGTCCTTTTTTTCAGGGTCAGGGGGTGGTCAGAGAGTGGTTCGACATTCTGTCCAATGAGATCATCAACCCGGACTATGCACTGTTTACACAGTCTGCTGATGGTAAATGACATCATCTCTAAAATACAGTATAGTTCAAATGTCTCCCACTAGCCAACTTGATATTGGTCGGGGTTTTGCACCCATCAGTCTGTCACACTCGTCAATTGATATGGAAATAGTGACAAAATGAGTGCCCAATGAATGTGATATGGATTATAGTTTTTTACAGATATACAATACAAATGATATGTTCATGTTTAGTTTCAATTTAGAAAACACTTACATTCGATCCACCTCATTTTGCAAAGCAGAAGTAAGCTATTTTGTGTGAATGTGCGGAGACTTACGATTCATTGACCTTCATTATTCAATAACGGGAGAAATAACAAAATACTTTAAAGGGTCAAATAATTTGCGCTACAAACGAGTGTAATACATTTTTACAAATCTAACAATTTGCAATAGCAAGCAGCTGGACGGACAGTTTTTGTATAGATCAAATAACTGGGAGCCTTGACAAATTTCGAATGGCTTGACAAAATCTTGACAAAAGTGACAGATAGCCACACCACTCTTACATTAAAAATAAGGTGGATAAAAATACAACTGCAGAAAAAAACACTGTTGAACAATCGCTATGGAAGAGTCCATGTTGCACTTGAAGATGGAAAAGATTGCTCCACATCTGAGTCCGTGAAGCAGGGACATCACTAGGCCCATTCTAGGAGGGCTTTTGCCCCCCTAAAAATTTGCGATTAACTTCTGTAATATATACACTAATCCGGGATGGCCTCAGTCCCCTTTAAAACTCATATGAAACCAGCAGCAGGCTTCAGGCTTTGGCTCATCCCTGTATTTTAGCGTGCGTTGTTCGGCTTGTTCTTCAATCTGTAGCAGCGCAACACCAGCGTCAAAAGCGGAGGAGAACGTGTGTGTATTTATTGACATATTGTTATGATATCTGCATTTGTGTAGTTTGTCATAAATGTAGTTTATATAATTGATGCAGGAGCAATTCAAGATGGGCTTATTTATTTTATGAAATTCCTTTCATCTAAATGGCATGAGACTTTGTAACTTTTCCTACTCTTGCTATACTTCATACTTAAAGGTGCAGTGTGTAGTATTTATGAGGATCTATTAACAGAAATGCAATATAATATACATAACTGTTTTCAGTGGAGTATAAAGACCTTACTTAATGAATCGTTATGTTTTTATTACCTAGAATGAGCCGTTTCTATCTACACACACCACGGGTCTCCTTACAGTGAAGTCGCCATTTTGCGCCGTCATGTTTCTACAGTAGCCCTAAACGGACAAACTTCTCTACAGAGCACTACGAAAGGGAGGGGTGAGCGGTGGGCGGTTGCAATTCACAACCTCGCCACTAGATGCCTCTAAAATTTACTCTGTGCACCTTTAAGTGCAATAAAATTGCTAAAATTTGTTATAATAGTCACTTCATAATAAATCCAAAAGCAAAACACATGAGCTAATAAGTGATCCTCTGCTGCCAACTACTGGTTATAGTGGTAATTTCATGTCATGTTCATGTTAAAAGTTTTCCACCAGGTGGCAGAAATCCTCCACTAAAGCATGGCAGATTTCCCATGTTATGTTCCATGAATGACCCCCTTTGCTTTGTTGTAATGTATTTATATCATTTATCTTTTAATATTTAACGTATTGTGACAGCATGAGCGGTTCAGGATCTTTGACTTGCACAGTTTCCCAGGAAACACCACTACAACAGTCTCTTCAGGGTGCAGGTGTGTATTTTTAATGATCAAACAAAAGAGTATCAACTTAAATATCTTCAGCTCACAACAAACAACTTAATTGGCTCACGATCGTCCCTTCTCACAGCCACACACCTAAATGTGTCCTGTTCCTGGTCTTATTAGCTGCAGCTGCTCTCTCAGGCAGCCTGGGTTTTGTAGTCCTTACTAGGCAGCCATCTTGCCCTGTGTAACCTGGGAAGGGTAGTTCTTACAAGACGCCCTCTTGCTCCATCCATCTTAGAGCAATGTATCTGCCTTCTAGAACACGCCCTCTTATGATGCCACAGTATCAATAATAAAATTAATGAATTATGGGTTAGGGTTAGGGTTAGGGTTGAAACAGCATTGTGTTTGCATTGGTCAAATAAACTGACCTGTATGAGTAGTAACTCAGCACTTGCGGGTAGTTCAGTAGAATGAAATGTCCTCATTTCTTTATATCCCCCAGGACTTGCGTGTGGTGCTGATATCTGTCACTTAGTAGTAATCGCGCCCTGCTTCATACCACAGTCATGTTAAAAACATGAATGCATTCACTCATCCATAAACATTATTAGATTCATCGGTATGTTCCACACTCATTCACTGCGGCATCAATCTACACCTTTGTTATTGTTTTGAAGAGCGACTACTACTGGCGAAAAAATACATATTTAAATTATAATTTGTTTTTTAAAGCATACCCTCATTGGGAGCTGAAATTCTATAATCGCCCCTGCAGAGAAGGCTTCTTTCAGTGTGGGAAAAGGCTCATTGGTCACTGCCCAGGGGCAGCTTGATGTGGCTGAGGGTCTGCAGGGCCATGGACTCAGCCGGGAGTCGCTGAGGCCATTAACTTCCACCCGCTGAGAGATGTGGCCGCATGCCATGATTGCCTCTGACTCTTGACTCTTTAAATGAATGACTTCAAATCAGCACAGTAATAGTGGCTAGTGGCCTTCAGAAAAATCATCTCCTCTGTGATTTAAGCAGAACATTCCCTTCTCTTCTCAGATGCAATGTGTTATGTTTAAATTCTAGTATTTCTGTTTTGCATGTGAATGTGTGGATTTCTTTTTTTTACAGGTACCACGTTTCAACCCAACAGTAATTCCTCTGTAAATCCAGACCATCTGAACTACTTCCGATTTGCTGGTCAAATCCTGGGTCTGGCCCTCTATCATCGACAGCTGGTGAACATCTACTTCACACGCTCCTTTTACAAGCACATACTGGGTAACACACAGCAATTCTGTATCTGCACTTTTCCTTTTACATTGAATCTGTTTGTTATACTTGTTTTTGCATGCATATGTGTACAGATTAGAAGTTGTATAGACACAGAGTAGATATGCTTTAATCAAGTGAATCAGAAATTGTCATATGCCATGTTATATCATATCAACATATATCATGTTCATGTTAACCCAGTAAGGTACAATCTGATTAAGCCAGCAGAAGACCGCTGGCATATTTATGAACTGGACTGCAGTGGGAAAATACAGTGAGACTAATACATGCATCAAGTGTTTAACGTGTTTTGTGTGTGATCTTTGCAGGCATCCCAGTGAGCTATCAGGATGTTTCGTCCATTGACCCAGAGTATGCTAAAAATCTTCAGTGGATCCTGGACAATGACATCAGTGACCTTGGCCTTGAGCTCACCTTTTCCGTGGAGACGGATGTGTTCGGAACTATGGAAGAGGTCCCGCTCAAACCAGGAGGAATTGCCATTCAGGTCACACAAGACAACAAGGTAATATATATAGGTGTTTTCAATTAGAAGTTGTGTGTGAAAAAACACATCTTGGATGGAGTTGAGAGAAATGCTGATTTTATACAGTACTGTGCAAAAAGTCTTAGGCACATCAGTATTTTCACCCAAAAAAATAAACCAGTTATTTATATATTTTGCTGTAGTGTGTCAGCAGGAAATATCATGTATTTCCAAACATTCATTTTTCCATTGATTGTAATAATCCAGTGAGATTTCTCTTCCAAGGAATGTTTGGAAATGTAAAATGATATTTCGTACTGACACTACAAAAAATATATACATAACTGGCTTAAAACCATTTTTTTTTTGCTGAAAATATTATTGATTCCAAAAAAGTTGGGACACTGTACAAACTGTGAATAAAAACAGAATGCAATGATGTGGAAGTTTCAAATTTCAATATTTTATTCAGAACACAACATAGATGACATATCAAATGTTTAAACTGAGAAAATGTATCATTTTAAGGGAAAAATAAGTTGATTTTAAATTTCATGGCATCAACACATCTCAAAAAAGTTGGGACAAGGCCATGTTTCCCACTGTGTGGCATCCCCTCTTCTTTTTATAACAGTCTGCAAACGTCTGGGGACTGAGGAGACAAGTTGCTCAAGTTTAGGAATAGGAATGTTGTCCCGTTCTTGTCTAATACAGGCTTCTAGTTGCTCAACTGTCTTAGGTCTTCTTTGTGGCATCTTCCTCTTTATGATGCGCCAAATGTTTTCTATGGGTGAAAGATCTGGACTGCAGGCTGGCCATTTCAGTCCCCGGATCCTTCTTCTACACAGCCATGATGTTGTAATTGATGCAGTATGTGGTCTGGCATTGTCATGTTGGAAAATGCAAGGTCTTCCCTGAAAGAGACGACGTCTGGATGGGAGCATATGCTGTTCTAGAACTTGGATATACCTTTCAGCATTGATGGTGCCTTTCCAGATGTGTAAGCTGCCCATGCCACACGCACTCATGAACCCCATCCCATCAGAGATGCAGGCTTCTGAACTGAGCGCTGACAACAACTTGGGTTGTCCTTGTCCTCTTTAGTCCGGATGACATGGCGTCCCAGTTTTCCAAAAAGAACTTCAAATTTTGATTGGTCTGACCACAGAACAGTTTTCCACTTTGCCACAGTCCATTTTAAATGAGCCTTGGCCCAGAGAAAACGCCTGCGCTTCTGGATCATGTTTAGATATGGCTTCTTTTTTGACCTATAGAGTTTTAGCCGACAACGGCGAATGGCACAGTGGATTGTGTTCACCAACAATGTTTTCTGGAAGTATTCCTGAGCCCATGTTGTGATTTCCATTACAGTAGCATTCCTGTATGTGATGCAGTGCCGTCTAAGGGCCGGAGATCACGGGCATCCAGTATGGTTTTCTGTCCTTGACCCTTACGCACAGAGATTGTTCCAGATTCTTTGAATCTTTGGATGATATTCTGCACTGTAGATGATGATAACTTCAAACTCTTTGCAGTTTTTCTCTGAGAAACTCCTTTCTGATATTGCTCCAGTATGTTTGGCCGCAGCATTGGGGGAATTGGTGATCCTCTGCCCATCTTGACTTCTGAGAGACACTGCCACTCTGAGAGGCTCTTTTTATACCCAATCATGTTGCCAATTGACCTAATAAGTTGCAGATTGGTCCTCCAGTTGTTCCTTATATATACATTTAACTTTTCCAGCCTCTTATTGCTCCATGTCCCAACTTTTTTGGAATGTGTAGCTCTCATGAAATCCAAAATGAGCCAATATTTGGCATGACATTTCAAAATGTGTCACTTTCAACATTTGATATGTTATCTATATTCTATTGTGAATAAGTTCATGAGATTTGTAAATTATTGCAGTCCTTTTTTATTCACAATTTGTACAGTGTCCCAACTTTTTTGGAATCGGGTTTGTATATATTCAAAAGTTTGGAGTCAGTAAAAAAAAAAAAAAATATATATATATATATATATTTTTTTTTTTTTCCTCAGCAAGGACGGGTTAGTGAAAGTGAACATATCTATTTCAAAATATTGATAATAACATGGATAATAATCAGAAATATCATCATATTAGAATGATTAGTGAAGGATCACACTGAAGACAGGAGTAATGATGATAAATTCAGCTTTGATCACAGGAATAAAGTTTAGAATATAATAAAAGAGAAAATTGTTATTTTAAATTGTAAATTGTTAAATGCAGCCCTCATAAGCAGAAGAGACTTCTTTAAAAATAAAAATAAATTAATCTTACAGGCCCAAAACTTTTGAAAGGTAGTATTTGAATAGAAGTAGCCTAAATATTTAGTATCTTTCATTCAGTACTGAAAACATATTTGTGGCGAGTTAAAATCAAACCTTTGGAATCAACTGTAGGGAACAGTGGGGTAAGATGAGCCAGTTACCAGGCTAGTTAATAGGGTAATATTCATACCATTAAAAACTTTTACACATGAATTTAAGTACTTTTTGTTGTTGTTTGTTGTTAGGGACATTCACCCTGGTTTTATTTACCCGAGACTACTGAGTACAAAGATTGTGAAGAAGTGAATGATGGTTTGATTTGTCATATTTCTGTGTCTGTCAGGCGGAGTATGTGCAGCTGGTGACGGAGCTCAGGATGACCCGAGCGATTCAGCCGCAGATCAATGCCTTCCTGCAGGGCTTTCACACTTTCATCCCCCCCTCGCTCATCCAGCTCTTTGATGAATATGAGCTGGTCAGTAGATTCCTCCTCTCATCTCTGCATGAGACTCCTGCTTCTATCTCTTTATGTTCTCATGCTGCATTTTTCATTTGGAGTTTCTCTCTCCTGTGCTCACTGAAGAAAAAAATGTTTTGTAGTGTGGATTAAGACGAAAGAGCTGAGCGCCAGTGAAATGAGCAGGTTAATTAGTTCATTCAAACACATCCTGTATATACAAGATTAATCCACAACATAAACATAATATATGCAGTGAATACACAAGTAAACTGTAATCAAGTTACACAAGTTAACCAGATGCGATGCAATAAGATTCCAGCAACAAGCAATTTGTCTGTCCACACCAGATGCGACAAAATCAACTTAAAACCACAGCCAATCAGAAGAGCATGTGGGCGGAGTCTCTCTGCAAGCGCACTGCACTCACAACCAAATAATTCCAAAATCACAGCCAATCAGAAGAGCGTGTGGGCGGAGTCTCTCTGCAAGCGCACTGCACTCACAACCAAATAATTCCAAAATCACAGCCAATCAGAAGAGCGTGTGGGCAGAGTCTCTCTGCAAGCGCACTGCACTCACAACCAAATAATTCCAAAATCACAGCCAATCAGAAGAGCATGTGGGCGGAGTCTCTCTGCAAGTGCACTTCACTCGCAACCAAATAATTCCAAAAACACAGCCAATCAGAAGAGCGTGTGGGCGGAGTCTCTGCAAGCGCACTGCACTCGCAACCAAATCGATCAAAAATCACAGCCAATCAGAAGAGCGTGTGGGCGGAGTCTCTCTGCAAGCGCACTGCACTCGCAACCAAATCGATCAAAAATCACAGCCAATCAGAAGAGCATGTGGGTGGAGTCTCTCTGCAAGCGCACTGCACTCGCAACCAAATCAGTCAAAATTCACAGCCAACCAGAACTGCGAGTGGACAGAGTCTCTCTGCAAGCGCACTGCACTCGCAACCAAATCGATCAAAAATCAGCCAATCAGAAGAGCGTGTGGACGGAGTCTCTCTTCAGCTGCACTCGCAACCAAATCGATCAAAAATCACAGCCAATCAGAAGAGCGTGTGGGCGGAGTCTCTCTGCAAGCACACTGCACTCGCAACCAAATCGATCAAAAATCACAGCCAATCAGAAGAGCGTGTGGGCGGAGTCTCTCTGCAAGCACACTGCACTCGCAACCAAATCGATCAAAAATCACAGCCAATCAGAAGTGCGAGTGGACGGAGTCTCTCTTCAGCTGCACTCGCAACCAAATCGATCAAAAATCACAGCCAATCAGAAGAGCGTGTGGGTGGAGTCTCTCTGCAGATGCACTCGCAACCAAATCAATCCAAAGCCACATTTTTCAAAATGTCCGAAAATTGGTTTAATAGTAAATTCACTTTTTAATGAAGTTTGCATATTTTTGTTAAAGTCGGCATGAAACGGAAGTTGCAATGATCGTTTCTCCTCTACTGTGCTGTATATCCAAGTGAAACAGCTTCTGGAACAAGAACAAATGTAGGGCGGGGCTTGATTGTGTCTGCGGGGAATTGATTGGATTGTTGTGGTTTGCTATTGGTGGATCTCATGTGAGTGACAGGTTGCCCCGCCCTCGTCATCGGAGAAGAGAGTTCGCTGCAAGAGGGAGGGGAAGATATTCTGATTCAAGATTGAGACGCATGAACAAATAAAAATTATGATAAATTTATAATAAATACTGCAATATTCCATAAAAATAGTCGGTTTTGACTTAATTTAGATACAGAATATTGATTAAATTTATAAAAAAATTTGTCCAAACACAAAAAATATGAAAAAAATAAAATAAAACAAAATAGATCAAAGACTATAAGCTATACGAAAGCTCACAGCTCTTCTGGAATTCACTAGTATTGTTTATTACTGTTCATGTTCTAAAAATAACGTTTCACATTCATGTCATTCTAAACCTGTGTTTTGTTCTTACTTCTGTGAAACAAAAAAATAGAAGTTTAGCAGAATGTTCACGCTACTCTTTTCCATACAATGAAAGTGAATGGAGTCTGTAACTGAAAAAACTACACATAAAAGCAGTCTTCTGAACTCATGCAATTAGTTTTTTTATGATCAATAGTTTTGTCAGATCAAATGTTCACTGATTACTTGCTGAAGAAACCCATTTGCTGTAACAAATCTCATCTGTGCCTGTACGCATTCAAACACTGCTTTAACACGCTACACCGGGTTTGACAGCAGTCATGACAGATTTGAAATAACATGATGAGTGTAAATTGACAAAATATTATTATTTTGAGAGAACTGTTTCTTTAAAAGTCTTAGGCCATGTTAGGAATGCCTGAGTTCCCCTGAATCAGAACTCGTGAAAATGTTTAGCTGCTGTGGATGCTTGACATGCGTGTGTGTGTGTTTGTGTGTGTGTGTTTGTGTGTTTGTGTGTGTGTGTGTGTGTTTGTTTGAGTAGGAGCTGCTGTTGTCGGGCATGCCTGAGATTGATGTGATGGACTGGAAGAGGAACACAGAGTACACTAGTGGCTATGACCTGCAGGAGCCTGTTATACAGGTATCCCATATCAGCACCAGCACATACAAAACTATAATTCTGCCTCAGAGGGCTGGATGATGTAATGTAATGTCATTTTTACATATCACAATATACACATTTATTAACAGCAAGCACGCTTGTCAGAGATAGCAACAGTAGTAGAGGGTAAATTGCCTTATGGCTGAACACAGTAGTTGTAACACTCATTCTTTGCAATGCGGCAGCGATTACAAACAACATATGACTATGTATCAGTCAACATATTTAAGAATATCTACTGGTTTATTGTGTCAGTGCCGATCACAGACTTGCATGTGTTTTCGTTGCAGTGGTTTTGGGAAGTGGTTGAAAATCTCACTCAAGAAGAAAGAGTCCTTCTCTTACAGTTTGTTACAGGAAGGTACGTATAGTTATTTCCTCATGCTGTAAATATGGTCAGAAAGCTACTATTGAGTATATTTAAGCTTGTGACACTTACAAGGTATTGTGACTTAGGGTGCTTAGCGTTTGTTTCGGGACCTGGTATGTTTTCTCCCTTGGTTTGGTTCGTTCAGGCGCACATGTTTGAATTTGCTGCAGTATTAATACGAATGTAGCCTATAATTTAACAGCGGGAATGACGGCTACATTCCTAGTGTTTGTGTGTGTCTAGACAGTTACAGATAAAGCCACAATAAGCTTGTGGAGAGAACTTGTACTCGCATGTGACTTCATAAACACATTTTGGTATGCTTGGAAAGGTTGCCTTGGGAAAGCGATCCGAATCAAGAAGAAAATGCAACATAGTAACAAACTAAAGTCCCTGTTTTGTAACAAAACAAACGATCTACAAACCCAATTCCAAAAAAGTTGGGACACTGCACAGATTGTGAATAAAAACAGAATGCAATGATGTGGAAGTTTCAAATGTCAATATTTTATTCAGAATACAACATAGATGACATATCAAATGTTTAAACTGAGAAAATGTATCATTTTAAGGGAAAAATAAGTTGATTTTAAATTTCATGGCAACACATCTCAAAAAAGTTGGGACAAGGCCATGTTTCCCACTGTGTGGCATCCCCTCTTCTTTTTCTAACAGTCTGCAAACGTCTGGGGACTGAGGAGACAAGTTGCTCAAGTTTAGGAATAGGAATGTTGTCCCATTCTTGTCTAATACAGGCTTCTAGTTGCTCCTTTCTGATATTGCTCCAGTATGTTTGGCCGCAGCATTGGGGGAATTGGTGATCCTCTGCCCATCTTGACTTCTGAGAGACACTGCCACTCTGAGAGGCTCTTTTTATACCCAATCATGTTGCCAATTGACCTAATAAGTTGCAGATTGGTCCTCCAGTTGTTCCTTATATGTACATTTAACTTTTCCGGCCTCTTATTGCTCCCTGTCCCAACTTTTTTGGAATGTGTAGCTCTCATGAAATCCAAAATGAGCCAATATTTGGCATGACATTTCAAAATGTCTCACTTTCAACATTTGATATGTTATCTATATTCTACTGTGAATAAAACATAAGTTTATGAGATTTGTAAATTATTGCATTCCTTTTTTATTCACAATTTATACAGTGTCCCAACTTTTCTGGAATCGGGTTTGTACATGTGTGAAAAAGTTCTCTCTTCTCTCTCTCTCTCTCTCTCTCTCTCTCTCTCTCTCTAAATTTCCACCCTAAAAGAAAAAAAATACATATATAGAGAATTCTTTGGTGTTACAGTTTTAAGGGAGGTTGCATGTTTTGTAATGGAGAAAAATCCATTACATGCTAAATGTTTTGGTAATATACTTAAAATAGTGTTTTTTTATATTTAAAGGGGACCTATTATGCCCTTTAACAGAATCTTGATGTTGATTTCTGGCTCCACTAGAGCAGGTTTTCCTGCTTGAATGTTGATTATTTCCTCATATTCTCCATTGTTACAGCTCCTCTCTTCCCAGTCTGCCAGTAACGCTCTGTTTAGTTCCTGTCTCTATGAAGCTCTGTGAAGCACAATGTGCTCTAATTGGTTGGCTGGAGCAGTGTGTTGTGATTGGTGTTTGGGAAATATCCTGCCCCTTACCATAACCGCCAGTTTCAACACACTACTAACTAACTCAACCAGGCCCCGTCCCTTTATTCTGAGTATTAATTATTATAATGAGGAATATTGTGACGTGTTCGTTCCCGATAGAAAACTCAAGACAACAATGGAGGCCCTTCAGGAGTTCAGAAACACTGACACTGATATAGAGAAGAACTCATGCTCAAACAGCAACATAATAGCCTTTTTCTTTTGTCTTTAACAGTTCAAGAGTCCCTCACGGAGGATTTGCTTTTCTCATGGGCGGCAGTGGTCTGCAGAAGTTTACTATTGCCGCTGTGCCCTACACATCAAACCTACTGCCTACCTCTAGTACATGGTGAGAGACGCATGGATAGTGCTGTTCAGATAGGAGCACTAGAGGGCAATGTTGCTCTTCTGATATTTCTGAGCTGCTTTATAACATAATGATGAAGAACTGGGAGAGGACGAAGAATAACAAATAGCAAAAAAGTGCATGTAATGAAAACAGTATGTAGCATCACTTACCCATCTCTCTGTTCTCACAGCATTAACATGCTGAAACTCCCAGAATACCCCAGCAAGGATGTCCTGCGTGATCGTTTGCTGGTTGCACTGCACTGTGGGAGTTACGGATACACCATGGCGTGACGCAGGCTTTTGCGTTTGCTGAGACTTCTGCTCTAGGGACACACGACGCACACGTGACTCAGTTCAGGGATTCTTCGACACTACAATTCAAACGCCTTTAAATGCAGAATCTATAACAAGGACATCAGTGACGAATGACACGCCAGGCATGAATCAAACAGATGTCCAGGTCACATTTCACCATCAATTCAAGAGAAGAAATTATATTTTGCATAAAGAAAATTAAGCCTTTTTAAGGCCTTTATAAGTTTTTTTATTAGTTTTTTTAAATATATATTCTCATTACTGTAATAGTCATTTTCTGTATTACATCAAACATCATTGCTATTATACATTTTTTTAAATATATAAATACTTGACTTTTTGTTGATGTTTTCACAAAATCTAATTTGTCATAAAAATATGCATTTCTTTTTTACTTTTTTTGGTGAAATATGACCCAGATATGTTCTTGACAGGTTTCATGAGTTTGTTACATGCAAAAGTCAGTTTTCTTTTACATTAATAACTGTATTCCAGACTGTATTATTTCAGTTATTTGATGCTGTTCAACTCGCGCCATGCTTCAGGTGTGTGTGTGTGTGTGTGTGTGTGTGTCCGCGTGTGTGCGTGAGTGCGTGCGTGCGTGCGTGCGCGTGTGCATGTGAGATGCTTAAATATTTATAGCTGTTACTCAACACATTTATGAAAATTGTTATTTTGAGAATAGCATTGTTTTTTCTGTTGCATTTCTTGTATTGGTCTCTCTTGTGGCACACTTTCACTTCGTGGTCTAGACTGTTTTTTGCTCTCTCATGATTATTGTGCCATATATATTTGTCATGTACTCAAATGTATTTAGTTGTATATGGGGTTGTCAGCATAGTTCAAAAATTCCTAATTTTATATTCATGTCTAAAATCGTTTCTGTGCATTTAAGTTATTCTATAAAAGTATCAGATAATGTTAGGTGTGCCAAATATTCTCACCAACAAATCATACAGTTTCCTCTTGTAAAACATGGACATGTCAAGAAATGATTTTGAAAAGGGAAGTCAAGTCATTTTAGGAATGTACAATATCTTTACTATTGGTATAGATGTATAAATCTATTTATTCTAATTCATCATTATGATTTGGGATTCAAATTTGTTTTTGTACTTGTAATAACAGAGTATACTGCACAATCTTTTGGATATTACAGGTGGGCATCAAACATTAAAGTATGGATTTTATTATAAATGAAGCTAACTAAAGTTATTTGTGTTTAACCATTTTAGCAGGTTTCAACAAGCATAATTCATATCTATAACACAAATAGGATGAATTCCTCATTGACGTGCATTATTTGAGCAAATCACCAGCCCGAAGCAGCGACGACGCTGGCCAACCGAGACGTCAGCATCACCCTGGTTCCGTCAATGACAAACCAGTGGGGTTTTTTTATTGTCTTTTAGCATTATAGCAGAAACTAAACTGTGACCAACAAATGTTTTTACACGTTTTTTTTCATGATGATCAAACTTTTATGAATTTTGAAGTATGTTTAAATGAATGAAATGACTGAACAGAATTCAAAGTCGTCATGTCAGTAAAATGAATCTACAGTATCACTGCTGAATATTGGTGAAGTTACACACAACACAACATGTATAAAGAGAGCTTATTTTAAGCTCTCTTTATACATCATTCATGTGACATATGAGTGACAAATCATTCATAAATGGACATCACTACTTGCGCGCCACAGCCTCCTCGTGCGGTTTTTCTTCTCTGCATTGGTTATTGGTCATGACACAATAAATTACTCTTTTCAACACATACCGCCACAGCAAAAACTGCACATTGCAACCAGCTTTAGAATCAGAATTTAGATTCCAAATTCAGGGGGGCCAAGCTTGGGGGCTTCGGGTGTGTGTGCTCAGAAAATCATATATCAGTTTAGACTGATATGGCTTTAAAACACATCAGATCATAAACTTTCATGATAATGAAGAACTGCAATGTCACGTGAGCGTGATAGAGATGATAATCAAAAACAAACAGATGTTTTCGTCTTTGGTAGACTATCAGAGGCACGAGCTGTACAGGCTCCGCCCTCTTCTGGATGTGGGGCGGAGCAGCAGCTTATTTGCATTTAAAGATACATGCACAAAAACAGCATGTTTTTCCTTCCACTCAAAAATGGGCATTTACAACATGGAATAATAAATTATCTGTGGGGTATTTTGAGCTGACACATTCTGGAGACGCCTGAGACTTATGTTACATCTTGTAAAAAAGGGCATAACAGGTCACCTTTAATGTTTACGACAACCCCTGTAGTCTCATTTAGCCACTTGTTACCAACTGCCCTTTTTCAACAGAAGTAAAAGCTTTAAAAAAATGTGTCAAATGTATTTTATGTTTTAAGATAATACATGGAAATATCTTGACCTTTCAGGCATTTAACCAAAAACCCATTGAATTTGGGTCGATGGAACAGGAAATGTTAAAATGCCTGCAGCACTCCATAGCAGAGAGGAATAATCACCGGCACTAGCAATAAACAGCTTTGTTTAAAAACTACACTTGGCACTGGATTCTCTCAAAAACACAGTCTTAGCTTTCATTTTATTCTGCTGAAGCTCAGCATCTCAAACACGAACAAGCGCCTTACAACGTGCCATGCATTGATTTCTGCCTACTATTACCACAGTGTATATGAGGCCCTTGGCAGTTGGCGAAAGTGCTGTTTTGATATCACCTGCTCACAACGGTAGTGCTATTGTAATTGCAAGCTGCTCTCCATGGCAACGCAGCATCCAGAGCAAGAGCGACTCAGCATGGGGGCTCGCCCGGAGCTGGGACAGATGCAAACTAAACATATGTCACCATGACAGCCGAGCAAAAACAAGATTGAAAGAGTCAGAGAAGCAGGGGGAACTAGAATAAGCTTGAATAGAACAGAATATACATGCATACGTGTTGTATATGTGCATGCCAATTATTGTGCTTTCAATGGACAGCTGGAACAAATACAGATTGTACTTTTCATGCTATTGTGCTTTTCCAGGAAGTTTTAGTGGTCCTCACCCTCTTGTGTGACATGTAGGACTCTTGCATCCCATTCCATTACAATCTGTTCCAGCTCAACTGAAGTTCCAGTCCATGAAATTGGAAAGAATGGGGAGGTTTCGCTCCAGAACCTTCATCCTTCCAGCTCTTTCTCTGTCAAATTCTGATTCTCATGTGATTGTACAGTCATCAGCTGCTGAATATACCATAAATTACATGGAATTGCTGTTTGGGTTGACTTCCAGTTTTCTTAGGCACATTGGCCCTGTTTACACCTGGTATTTGTCAATTGGATCACAAGTAGACGATGGAGACACATTCCCGTTTATCACTGTTTTAATCCATCTCTTTTGTCCACTTTCAACCACTTCTGTCCTGATTTCTTCGAGGCAAGGATCTATGGGCGGGTAATTGTATGGGCTTATTCAGATCTTTTGTTCTAATAGATGGAATAAGCTCATGCAATTGACATATGAACATGACTGGAGATGACGGAAAAACATACGGAGAGCATCAGCTTTAGTTTCTGCTCTGACAGACACAAGACCAGCTGAACACTGTGAGTGTGTTAGAAATCAGGAATGGTGAGAGAATATTGAGCTTGGTACATTTTTCCTCTTCAAACCAAACTTGGGTCTTAATGGCGACAATCCCATCTGGCTAGCGCTCTTCCCATTATGTTTACGTGTTAGTTCAGCAGGCGGAGAGTAGGGGGTCTTTTGTGTCTACATTCGACCACATGAGCGTCTACACTACGAAAGCAATACGGTCATATGCGTTTTCAACTACCGCTGGAAGTGGTTGAAAATGGACAATCTCAAAACGTTTTAGACCCTGTTTACACCTGTATTTAGCCTCATCAACTTGTGATCCAATCGACCAAAATGCATCTTAATACCAGTGTAAACAGGGCCATTGAAAATGAAATTTATATTTGCACTTCAATCCAATTTAGCTGAAATGTTGTGTTGTGTTGAGCTGGAGATTTCTTCTTTAGACCATCATTATCTGTAGATCAGAACATACTCAGGATTTGACACAATTTATGATTTCTCCTGCTCTGATAAGATCTGATTAACCTGCAGGTGGTTCCGGTAGATTTGCATTTCTCTGAGGCTTCACACAAACCCCGAAGCTGCACACCCAGGGTTCTAACTTACAAAAAGCAACCAAAGTGACAGATATAAGGTCAAATACAAAACCATTGAAAAACTAACAGGACTCAGATTTCAGTCATGGTGTGGACCGGATAAGGATATGTAAAGAAAAATAATGCAACACTAATAAAATGCATCTTTGTATGTATTTTTAAATGTAGTAAGTAAACTTGTGGAATCAAGTGCTTTACTTCCTGGGCTTGAGGTTAAAGAGCTGGCTGTCTGGTGCAGGCCTAACAACCTGGAGCTGAACACACTCAAAACAGTGGAGATGGTTGTGGACTTCAGGAGGAACACCCTAGCACTCACCATCATGAGCAGCTCTGTGGCAGCATGGAGTCATTCAGGTTCCTGGGCACTACCATACAGTCACACCAGATATAATTTTTCACTAGTGGGTGTAGGACACTATAGTTCATTTCTGTAAGTGAGGATAGCAAAATAAAGTAAACTGTGGCATATTATACCCAAAAATTCTTCATAAAGTGAACTACCAGTAAAATTGATAAAAATTTGGGAGCAAAATTATTCCGACACTTTGACCTGACCATGTTTTGCTTAAGTGTTTTTTCATTAATTGCTAATGTGACCTTTGAAAAAAAATTAACCTGGGGACCCCTCTGAAAAATGTTTAGGCTAGTTTTGAGTAGCAATTGGGCGGGTTTTGTTGTGAAAACCTGGCAACCCTGACATAGGCTCCATTGTGAAAAAGGCCCATCATAGGTTGTATTTCCTTCACCAGCAGAGGAAGTTCAGCCTATCATAGGAGCTGCTTCTGCAGTCATAGAGTCTGTCCTCTGCACTTCTGTTACTGTCTGGTTCAGCTCAGCTACCAAATCAGACCTCAGACGACTACAGTGGCAAAATCACTCTTGACCCCTCACATCCAGGCCACTTCCTCTTTAAACTTTTGCAGTCTGGTCTGCGAAAGTCAGAACAGCCAGGCACAAGAAAACTTTCTGTCCTCAGGCCATCTACCTTATGAACAATTAAATGCTCCCACTGGGCAATAAATGTGCAATACAGAACACTGTTTATACTCATATTTATTTAGTATACCATATATCTTATTTACATTCCCTTGCATTGTATATAACATACCTGTACATAGATACACTATATTGCCAAAAGTATTGGGACGCCCCTCCAAATCCCTGAATTCAGGTGTTCCAATCACTTCCATGGCCACAGGTGTATAAATCAAGCACTAGGCATGCAGACGCTTCTACAAACATTTGTGAAAGAATGGGTCGCTCTCAGGAGCTCAGTGAACTCAAGCGTGGTACCGTGATAGGTTGCCACCTGTGCAATAAGTCCATTCGTGAAATCTCCTCACTACTAAATATTCCACACTGTTAGTGGGATTATAACAAAGTGGAAGCAATTGGGAACAACAGCAACTCAGCCACATAAAATCACAGAGCATGCTGTCAGCGCATGCTGACATAAATGCATAAAATCAGTCAGCGCATACTGAGGGTCACAGTGCACAGAAGTCACCAACTTTCTGCAGAGTCAATAGCTACAGACCTCCAAACTTCTGTGGCCTTCAGATGAGCTCAAGAACAGTGCGTAGAGAGATTCATGGAATGGGTTTCCATGGCCGAGCAGCTCATCCAAGCCTTACATCACCAAGTGCAATGCAAAGCGTGGGATGCAGTGCTGTAAAGCATGCCGCCACTGGAATCTAGAGCAGTGGAGACGTGTTCTCTGGAGTGACCACAGACTGTAAACAAATATGGACATAGTGTCCGTGACGTCACTCATAGGGTTCTGAAGAGCAGTTTTGAAGCCTCAAAGCCAGCCGTTGCCATCTTGTCAGTGCATCATCACGCATCACTCCCGGATAACAGAAAATGTGCAAAGAGGCGGGACGTGGGCGGAGCTGAGGTGAGGTGTCATGATGACCAACAGACAGCGGTGCTTTGGGTGTGTGTGCTCAGAAAACAGAAGTTTAGACTGATATGGCTTTAAAACCCATGCAGATCATCAACTTTCATGATGATGAAGAACTTCAATATCACGTAAGTGTGATAGAGATGATCATCAAAACCAAACAGATGTTTTAGTTTTGGCAGAGTATCAGAGGCAGGAGCTGTACAGGCTCCACCCTCTTCTGGATAGGGGGCGGAGCAGCAGCTCATTTGTATTTAAAGATACATGCACGAAAACAGCATGTTTTTCCTTCCACTCAAAAATGGGCATTTACAATGTGGTATAATAAATGATCTGTGGGGACACTGAGACTTATATTACATATTGTAAAAGGGGCATAGGTGGAAATACAACTTGATTTTGGCCTCGCATCTCGAGGTCTGAGGCTATAGGACCTGTCTGGCCCGCTGACGGCCCTGGTTTGCACTAGTTTGACAAAAACATTCAGTGGGGTCCAAAACCTTTAAGCTCCAAAAAGTGACATAAAGGAAATGTACATTTAATCCATATATCGCTAGTGGTTTAATCTAAGTTATCTAAAGCAATAAGATAATTTTATAAACAGAGTGAAATATAAGTGTTTATTGAAGTGTTTAATTTTAAGTATCCAAATGAGAAGCACCCTTACTCATGCCCAATTCAATGCTATATGTCAGTAACACAAAACCTTGTTGGTTCTTGTGTGATGATGTGTGTTAAAGATACCTATTATGCCTCTTTTTTACTCTTTTGTAAAATAAGTATCTGATGTCCCCAGAGTGTTTTAGCTCAAAAGATATTTTTTTAATAGCATGTTCAAATTTCCACTTTTTGGGGTGAGCAAATATGTTTTTGTGTATGTCCCTTTAAATGCAAATGAGCTGCTGCTCCCGGCCCCCTTTCAATAAGAGGTCGGAGCTTCAATAGCTCATGCTATGGCATACCGGCAACAACAAAACAAGACAATCTCACGCACTGAAAATGTGAGAAACTGTAAGTAGCGGTGTTCAGTTCGAACCTAAGTCGGACAATGATGCCTACAGAGCCAGAGAATATATGCAGCATGGAGATGTGCATTTTAAAGTGTGCATTAAAGTCTTGTCCATAAACTCTCTCTCCCTTGCATTATCATCAGCATACACAGCAAATTACACAAAACACTCAAATATATACTGACCTTATGCCTTTTCGGGGGGTGCCTAATAAACTGGTAAACTTTATATCTGTAAAATAACTCCAATGAAGTGTAATAAAGTGCATGCTCTCCATTTCATTACTGCCAAAACTATAAGATGGATCACAAACACTAATCCATTCTTGAGCAACAATGTTTTAACAAAACCTGTTTTGTATTGTCCCTTTGTATTGACCCTCGTTCACAAAGCAGTATGGTGTAAAATGATTCATTCAGGCATAAATTAATTTAGGCATATGCGCATTCCCTTCATAAATAAAGCGAATCTACTGCATCTTCAGCGGCTCAGATGGTGGGAGTACATGAAAACTGTTATGTTCACTCTTACATCCAACAACAAAACACCTGAGCTGCTTGCGAGACATTTTTGTTGCTACAGCTGCTCCGGCCTGGAGAAAATGGCAGACAGTATACAACTCGCTCAGGACGGGGTCTATGTTTCAAGAGTTTCAAGAGTTTCAAGAGTTTTATTTGTCACATACACAGTTATATACAGAATATACAACCGGCAGTGAAATGTAAACAGGTCCGCTCCATGGACAGTGCAAATTCACAGTTAAAAACACAAGGAGGAAATTATATAGAAATAGGATAAAAAAAAAAAGTACTATATATATATATATATATATATATATATATATATATATATATATATATATATATATATATATATATATATATATATAATGTCTATATCTGTAGAATTATAAATAATCAAGTCAAGAGAAAAAAAAAAGGTAACAAATAAGGATAAAGTGGAATAAAATAATTGAAGTAGACTGTGCAGTGAGTAAACTGTAGACTTATAAATATGTGGATAACAAATGTATAAGAGTATAATGTGCAAACAGGTTTATGACAGGTTGTTACACAGTAACAACGAGAACAGAAAGTGCAGTGCAATGTCAGTATTTTTTGATGCCGTTTATGATGGTTTATGATGCCGCTGGCAACATCATGAAGGCCAGATAAAGCCAGCGCTGTGTCTGCCTGCGGTGGGATGTAAACGGCGGTCGCGACAACCGCAGAAAACTCCCTCGGCAGATAGAATGGGCGGCAAATGATTGTTAAATGTTCCAGATGAGGCGAGCAGGACCGCGAGAGAATGGTGATGTTCCTGGGATCGCACCATTTCTTGTTGATCATGAAACACACTCCACCGCCTTTGGATTTACCGGCCTCGGCTGTTCTGTCCATCCGAAAAACAGAGAAGTTCTCCGACGGCGTCACAGCTGTGTCCGGGACCGCGGGCGTGAGCCATGTTTCGGACAAACAGTAGATATTACAGTCTCTCATGTCCCGTTGAAAACTTATCCTGGCTCTAAGATCGTCCATCTTATTATCCAAGGATTGAACATTTGCTAGAAGAATGCTCGGGAGAGGAGGTCTGAATGCCCTTTTCCTCAGTCTGTTACGAATTCCAGCGCGTTTCCCACGGTGTTTCTTGATTCTTCGCTGTCGGCTCTGTCCATTGTTCAACTCGGCGTTCCGAAGGATCTCAGATGGCCACAGAGGATCGGTGAAAGTGTCCTGAAGCAGTCCAGTGTAGAGGTAACCAATGTCCAAAAGAGTTTTGCTGTCATAGTAGATCAATGCAGATGATAAGTTTGTAAAAACTGAGAGTAAAAGAAAGTAAAATAGTAAATAAAAGCACAGTCTTCGCGGAGCGACCTGAACGGCGACCAAACACAGCGGCGCCATTTTGTGTTTTACTATGCTAATACAGCAGAGTCTGTCAACACTTGTGGGTGGGGCCTGTGCAAAGTGACATCACTTTGCCCATAATCTGCGAACAGCTTGTTCTGAGACAGTGCTTATGATTTATGGGGATTAAAAAAAGAGGATTGGGCAGATTTTTACTATTATAGGGTGGTTGTGTACACACACTGCTGACACACATTTATGTTCAAACACCATGTAAAAGTAAATTTTGGATACTAGGTAACCTTTAAGCATGTCACAATGTTAAGTCACGTGACATGCAAGAACGTCTCGGTTACGTATGTAACCTTCGTTCCCCGAAGGAGGGAACAGAGACGTTACGTAGATGACTGATGTAATGAGATCCCATTACGTCAGTTATTGAAAAGGGAACTGAAAGGGATCCAACACTTTTATCCACTGTTCAAAAAGAATCTGCTTTTTAAGTCGTGATGTAAGGAACGCCTCTACTCGTTTCACTTGAGAATACTGTCTCACCAGTCGTTTATGAGCACTATTTATTCCTATTAGATCTTTAAGCTAAGCTTTTAAAAACTTGCGGTGTACACTACACTAATTTATAAAATATGAATCACTGGGATTTCGGTACAGAGATAAATGTTATGATCATGATTTTTCAGTAGTATTACATCACATCACATCCATCTGTCATCCTTATTCACTGGGTCGGAAATTACAATGCACTATGAAGAACAAGGGGTAAAATGTCAGTCACTACAAAGTTGTAATGAAAATGCAGTCCTTCTGTTGGGTTGTTTGCTGGAAGTTACTACTTCAACAGCAGCATGAACCGATGATTGATGTTCTTGGGAACATATCACACAGGTCTCACTGTGATGCAAACTACAGTGTTTGAGTACAAAGTTGCATAAGGGAAGATGAAACACCCTTGTTTCCTTTCTTTCTCGACACTTCCCCATTTTCTCTCAGCCCTGGACACTGGAATCACACTGGACACAATTTCTTGTGAAGTATAGGTTTCAAGGGCTTCTCAGTTCTTGTTCCAAAAAAAAAAAAAATGGTCTGTCACCATTACATGTCCTTTCTCATTTTAATTATTGCTGTAGCCAGCACAATTCACCCTGGGAGGAATAAATTGTTATTAAGTCTCACCTTGTCCTTGGGGTCTTTTATCAAATTATACTGTAGGTTAAAGTCAGGGTTCCTAAAACACTTTTTATTCTCATGTGAGTGTTTTGTGGAGCTTAGAAATAATTTCAAACAGCAAAAACTCAAATTGACAATCAGTTTACACTTTGACAATTGTATATCCATGGGCCTTATTTGCTTTAAAAAGTTCTTGTTATAAATGTCTGTGTTGAATGAATGTTACAAGGATAATCATCAAAGGCCTGGAGGGGATCTTTAATTATTAGTGTGAAGAATTATGCAACCATCCAGGATGATACTTTGTGACAGTGACAGTGAAGATTTTTTAAATCAAGAAGCTGTACATGCAGTAGTTTGTAGGCTTCATTAGCAGGCCCCACCTTTCTTATGTTAAATTGTGGAGATTTGCTGTGCTGCTGAACTGAAGCTGACCAAACATGCCATTTTCTCTGGGTTTGTTGGCATGGGTTCATGGTTTCAACACTCCTGCCTCATTTCACCAGGGTACAGAATACTAACAACAAACATGAGGATTCAGGGGTGCCCCAGAACCACAAAATCGAGCTCAATCATGGAAAGACAATCTCCTCCTTATGGCACCCAGAGAGCCCTATTTACTGGTGATTGGCAGCTTTTACCGAACAGGAGTTGGAGAAGTGTCCAGACATGTGAGATCTACGGTTTCCAAAGCCTGGTGGAAGAATGGATTCAGCTTGCTTGGCAGGTTACCATCACAAAGTTTTTCTAACCTGGGGTGTGTTTCCCAAAAGCACCATTAGCCAAATATGATCGCAGGTTTCGTCTTTACCAACATAGATGAACCATAATTCCAATGGAAACTCACAAAGAGCATCACAAACTTACATGGGTGGAGTATATTGTTGAACTAACATGGTTCAAATGACATAGGTGCGACTGGCAAACCTACAACGATGCATCGTACTATGGTGGTTAAGCGGTTTCCTCCAATGTCTGAGGGCATTTGCCTTCTCCAAAAATTGTAAAAGAAAATAATTCCACACAAAATGTAAGTGTCAAACTGCCTCTGACGTGATACCCACAATAGCCAATGAGAGTGAGCAAGCTTCACCAACCGGATAATGCATGCTTCTATAGCTGAAACCAGGCAGCCACAAACATGCCACGAAAGTGAAGTATTGAGAAAGAAGAGCACCCATATTAGTTTATTTCTCTTTTGTTTTTCTTCCCGTAAAACAAAACTCACAAGTCAGGAGAATCAACTGACGACGTTGATCATCCTCCATTTGTTTTTCTTCTCAAGTCACGTTTTAAGTCTCTGTGAGATCTGGTCTCACTGTGAAAATGTTACTACAATCGACAGGTGTGTGGTCTCATGGTCCAGACGAATCTGTATGCGTTCGGATGATTATAATGCAAAAAATCGGTTGAACTGCACTTATGTCTGTGTTCTCCCACAGTTCTGAAAATCATCTAGTGTGTCCCAGGCCTTAGACTTCAAACAAGAGAGTTTTGATGACATTGGCCAAGGCATTATTCCACAATATAAACATTTTAAACAGTAGTATGCTTATCACATGACTTCACTACATTTGTCACGACCTCAACACATTGCATGTTTAATTCAGTGGTTTCCAGCAGGCAAGCAGGTTCTCCTCACAGCAGTGCCCCAAAGGACACATACTGCAGTGCTCACAGACGGTTACCATGATCGGACAACAGTTGTAACATGTTCTGGCATTCTTGTTACAGGAGCTGCTCTCGCTCATTAATTCTCTTCCCTGCTCACCACATGCAGCTGGGAGAACGATGGGTGCCGAGAATAAGCATTGCCAGATTGTATAGTTTTAAAGAGCATTTAATATGCAGAGTGCGTCATCTCTTACATTAATTGCTTTTGACATGCTGTTAGAATGTTTTGCCATACTATCTTCTGGCATCCAGTAATTTACATTCTCACACTTTTATTTAAACAAGGATCACTTCACACACAAAATCTCACTTATAACTTTTTATTTTTATAAAAATACAACTAATGGAAGCCAATAAAGTGGGTGTTTGTTTAGGACACACATTTCACTTGTAGCTATGTTCCAATTAAATTAGTTTTATATCACACTGAGAGATTTGTCCATGACCTTGCTTCACTGTAGGAGGCTAAGCCTGTGTGATATATTCAATCTAAAATTACTATTTTAAAATTCAGTTAACAGTTCGGCTTCGACTTTCATTTTCATTTTATTCTTCAAATATATATTTTTAAAAATCCCCAAAGGTGCCTATGTGTTTGTATTATTCATTACTCCTAATCCTAAAAACTATTGCTTAATATTGTGAATGTTTAAGTGACTTATTAGTGATAAAGCAAGAATCACTATAGGATTTTGATACCCCTGATCCTGTCCCCCTCTCCCACCTCCACACTGGTGCACTTGCAATGTGTATAAACATGTATGATAAATAATTTGGGTACTGTATTGGGTGGCCACTTGATATCCAGTGTAAAACCATTTGAGAACCACTGATTCAGATGCCACTGAAAAGCAGAAGTGAGTCTTTCTGTGGGTGGAAACTGTATTCATGTTGACCCATGACCTTTAGATCAAAGTAAAACGCAGCAGCTGAGGGCATGAAATTCAAGGTTAACCCATGCACAATAAGTGAACAGCAGTATAAATGAACATGTGTTCTCTATATGTACACATGAAACTGCATGTGCATAGAAACTTGAATATTTTTCTTCTACTTCAATGAAAGGCTTACTGTTATTTGAGTGTGCGTGGTTGCATGTAAATGTATGTGTTATCACATTTTTTCTCCTGGCTCTCTCGCTTGCTATCACTCATGAATACACATCAATGCTTCACATAGTTTACAGGTCAGTGTGTCAAAGCGTTAAATGTGTTTGTGAGTTTGAATTCCCTTCACCTCTGTTTGACATTGACTCCATACTCTGGCTGATGTGCACTACTTCCCCCTTTATATTGTGCTGTGAATTCCTCTGAAGGGCTTTGCTGTTTGCTCCACATATTGATCAGGTCAGTCTATACCTCCAACTCAATGTCACAGAATCTCACTTTCCTTTGAACTCTCAATGTTACCATTGTTTTCACTGAATTCTTTTGTGTAGAATGAATGTTCAAGCCCCAGTTACTTTAAAGCTTAAAGTGATAGGTTACCTAAAAATTACAATTACAAATATAACATTGGCTACAATATAATTTTTAACCTGAGACTACCAAGACCCTTTTGAGTTTTTGAAAATAATGTTTTTGAAAGAAGTCTCTTATGGTCACCAAGTCGGTAAAAACGTCTAGGATATGGATTTAACCCTGGTTCCCTGAGACAGAATGAGACGCTGTGTCATAATGTTGACGCTATGGGAACACCCCTTGTGTGACCTGAAGCATGTTGGAAAACACGCCAATTGATTGGCAGTTGGCAGCCCTATGATGTCACAAGGAGTGCCTGTGAGGATTAAAGGGTGCCTTCCTTAGATGTCATCAGTTTATTGTCTGAATGAGATGTGCAGGCATGCCAAAAGCATCGCAACGAGATACAACATCTAATTTCCTCAGAACCAGAAATATATATATATATAATCCATATCCTAGATAAATCCATATCCATAAATCCATATCCTAGATATATATATATATAATATATCCTAGATATATATATATAATCTAGACGTTTCCTTTTGAGGGAACTCAACGCTGCACAAAACGCTGACGCAATGGGAACGTTAACACCCACTTCGCCATGCTAAACAAGTGCCTGCCTCACTAAGGTGTGAAAATATGCACAATCATAGTGAGCTAGCACCAAAACGCAATCACTGGAAAGTCCATTCAGGCGCATCACCGTGACCTCTTGAGGAAGGGCATTATTAACAGCAACCCATACCCAGGGGAGCTTATAAACCCCACTTTAACACACAAAAATGCTTGGGGAGGGCCAAGCTCTAACCCTTAGCCTCATCGGCTAATTGTTTCCTATTCCCATAGCTCTAGGGAGGAGGACAGAGAGTAGGCCGGCACAGCATGACATTGTTATACTCTTGAAGTCATGATGTCTTCATACTCCTCACAGACCTTATGAAATGTGTTACAAAGATTCACTACGTCCACACTGGAGGGGTGACAGTTGATGAAGTGGGACGCGAGAAGCGGAATAGTCCACCTTCCTTCAGCTATGCCTGGCAACCCTTATAAGCAAATATGCAAGGATCATACCCTTCCATCTCCGCATTTATTAAGGAGAAGCTGATTGTGAGGAAGTGTGATGTGAGAAGCGGAATTGCCCATCTTTCCTTACTGATGCCAGGCATTGCACAACTATAAACACGCGACTACTTCCGAATTTGGCACACTGGGGAGACAACAGCCGATGCAATGGGACACGAGAAGCGGAATAGCCCATCTTTTTTCAGCTATGTCTGGCAACCTTACCTATGTGAACATGAAATATCAACATAACCTGTATTTACTTCTCCATAGGGGGCAATGAATGTCATACTCCAGCAGAGATTAGACAAATCCCTTCATCTGCAGAGCCCCATGGCCAGACCTGCTACCACACATACCTTGCCATAAACTGCAAACTTTTGGCAATTTTGACACTGTGGTACAACGAGAGAAACGAATAACATTAGACTGTGCTGCTCTCAGCTGATCAAAATTGCCACATTGCACAGGAAAACACAGAGCACAAGCTGCAAGATGCAATAAAAGAATCAAGTGAGAGCTCACTCTGATCTCAAGCTTACATTCACATGCACACACTTAGACAAGCGGATCCTGGAGATAAAAAGACAGGCACCCTTTAATCCTCACGGGCGCTCCTTGTGACCTCATTGTGCTGCCATCTGCCAATCAATTGCCATGTTTTCACACATGCTTCTGAGACTGGTCACGCAAGGGGTGTTCCCATAGCGTCAATGCTATGACACTGCGTTCAGTTCCCTTAATGGTAAACCGTAATAAGCTCTTTTCAAAAGTGACAGGCAAGACATGTATAATGCCATTATTATACCAAATCCAGAAAAGTTTGGACATGCTGTAAAATGCAATAAAATCAAGAATCTGTGATTTGTTCATTCCCTTTCACTTTATTTAACTGACAAAGAACAAAGAAAAAATATCCATCTTTGCTTGCAAAGACTGAGGTGTTCCTTTTACACTCAATCACGATACCCTCACTTATAAAAAAACAAAAAACAAAACTTGTTTATATTTACAAAATAGATGCAGTTAAGTTGTTCAGTGAAAACACTGGAAATAGACTCATCACTTTGGGCCAAATATCATGAGAGAATTTCTAAATGCAAAATTTTCAAAGAATTTAGGTCTCCATACATAACACTGTGGAAAGAATCAGGGAATGTAGGGCAAAGCAGGAAACCTCTGTTGAATGTGCATGACCTTTGAGCCTTTAGACGGCATTGCAAACCATCATGCTAGTCACATGTGCTCGGAAGACCACTGTCACGGTCTGCTGCTGCATCAAGGAATGCCACTTGAATCTCTGTTACACAAGGAGAAACATCAGTTCTGTGCAGAGAGACCATCGAGTTCTCTGGGCCCGAGCTCATCTCAGATGATCCGAAACACAGTGGAAATGTGAGCTGTGGTCAGATGAATCCACGTTTCAGCTTAGTATTCCAAAAAAATGTCTTAGTCCCAAAGACGAAAGGGACCATCCAGACTTTCATCAGTGAAAGGTACAAAAGAAAACATTTGTCATGGTATGGAGGTGCATCAGTACAAACAGTATGGGTGACGAACATGTGTGTGAAGGTACCACTGACGTGGAGGCATGTATAAGACATCTTTCCTGGGAAGCCTGTGCCAGGCCTCATTCAGCATGTGCTACAACAGATTGGTTTCTTAGACACTCTAGTCTACACCGTAGAAGGGATGTGCTTGACTGCCTGCCCACAGTCCAGATCTGTCTCTTGTTGAAAATGTTTGGCCCATCATGAAAAGGAGAACCAGACAACCCTGGAATTTTGAGCAGCTGTCTTGTGTCAGGTGATATTGGGCAAAAAAACAACAAAAAAAAAAAAACACTTGCAAAATTGCAACAATTAGTATTCTCAATTTCCAAACTATTAAAAAATGTAATTAACAGGAAAGGTGATGTGACACAGTGGTAAACAACTTTTATCAAAATCAAAATGTGTTTATATTTACAAAATACAATTAAGTTGTTAAGTGGAAAACATTGGAAATATTTTCTTTGTACCTACCATTAAATAAAGTTCAAAAATCACATATTCTTGATTTTATTGCATTTTACAAATGTCCCAGCTTTTCTGGATTTGGGGTTGTATTATTATTAGTGCTTAATTATGAATAATGGATTATAATTATCAATGTTTAAAACAATCAAAATTCTTTGATGAATATAAAGTTAAAAATACAGCACTTATTTAAAATAGAATCTTTTGTGACATTATAAATGTTTTTAATGTGACTTTTGATCAGGGGATGAATGGTAGTGTATCACATTTTCTATAAAAATAATAATCACCAAAAGTTATTACTAGCCACCTTAACTGGCTTCAGTGTAAAAGCCACTGGACACAATTGTTTTGAGCCAGTCACCTCAATTACTACAATAAGATGTGACTAATGTCAGGGAAACATTTAAATGTATTCATGCATTATTCATAATCATATTCATGATGGAGTTCATTTAGTTGGGAGTACAGAGAAAGGCATTTGGTTTCAGTTTCTGTGTCTTCCCTACAGCTGACTACATACAAACATCTACAGAGAGGAAGAATACCAGTGACTTTAAAGGGGTTATATGACGGTCTTCGATTATTTTGTGTATTTGGTTTAATGCAATGTGTTTACGTGGTTTTAGGTTCAAAATAGTCGAATTATTTTACTCATACAGTACATATTGTTGCTCCTCTATCCCCTGCCTTTCTGAAGCGTGTTGATTTTTACAAAGCTTGTCGTTCTGAAAAGCGCGGTGTGCTCTGATTGGCCAGCGATGACTGGCCGAATACCTTAAGCATGTGACGGAAATGTCACGCCCCTTACCATATTTTGAACATCAGCTCCTGAAGCAATATTGACAGTGTTACGCCGTGTCCCAGAGAGACGAGACAAAGACAGTATTAACCCATTATAAACAAAGCATTTTTTGCATCCATTGGGGACATAATTACTGATTATAGTGACTTATACTGTCTTTTTACATGTTGCACCACGCTACGGGGGGAGAACACTATGTAAACATAAAACCATGTCTGCATTTGTGATTGTAGAAACGACAAATAAGCACTACTCTGTACTGCTCAAAACACACGTTTGAATAGTCAGTAGCAAATTCTTAAAAAATGAAAACATACATAATGTCTCTGTGAGTCAGAAGCGCCAGACTGTACTTGCAAAGATGGAATTGCCCCACTTTTTAGAATCAGCCTTTGTGCACAGCCGGCCTTGTACTCTCCCAGGTTCTGGAAACAGTCCTTCGAAAAATGTGCAGCACACAGTCAAATATTTGGGTTGTACTGTTCTGGAACACTGTTGTAAATAAAGCTTAACCACTGTTTTCTAATTGTGTCCTCTTTTGGATGGCCAAACAAAGTAGTTTGGCTTTCGCAATGAAAAACATCTTGGTTACGTTTGTAACCCTTGTTCCCTGAAGCGGAGATGCCATGTCGGAGACTGACAAATAGGAATCTTGCTGGCGAGAGCCAATCTACTTCGAGTGTAACTAAATGAGCCAATGCACACTGGCATGCAATGATTGCACCAACTGCTCATGCCACACAGTGCGGCTATAAATGATCAACAGGTACTTGCATCAAATTCGTTTTTCAAGGAACGCGGCTTACATATGAGACGTACCCTTGCAGTCTGTCAATTCCGACGCCACGTCGGAGACCGACGAATAGGAATCCCTACCAAAGCGTCATGGACTCTGTCCCCGAAGAGACGGGGACAGAGGCCATTCCTGATCTCTTACCTGATGAGATGGGCGTCACACAGAGAAGTCCATCACTGCTGTTCCACATGACCCAATCAGTGACTATTGGATAACACTTGGAAAGCGTGCCTTCCTAATGGGAAGGAACACTACAAAGGCAACGTTGTACCCAGAAGGAGTTATGTGGGGTAGAACTGTGTCCTCTTTTGGAAGGCCAAATGAAGTAGTTTGGCTTTCGCAATGAAAAATACAGCATCTCCACAACATGGCGGGCAGCAACAATACTACAGCGAGAATAAAAGTTATGCCTTCTTTCTTTCCGGATACATTTGGGCGGTGTTATGAAACTCTGCCCCCACAGACTGATGTAGATTTGTGGGGTGTGTTTGAATGAAGCGTTTTAGGAAGGCGTGACTGAGCCTTAAATTTAATAAAGAATATCTTTGGGTTTGAGACTTTGAGCTTTGTAAGATCTTATACATGCACAAACAGCTACATAGAACACTAAAGAAAAAAGAAAACAAGAAATCGCATCATATGATCCCTTTAAAGGGATACTCCACCGTTTTTTCATATTAAACTATGATATTCCTTAACTAAGACGAGTTGATACATACCTCTCTCGTTTCAGTGCGTGCACTTAATCGCTCTGACGCGCGGTGACATTTTGATAGCACTTAGCTTAGCCCACTAAGCCCAGTTCATTCATTAGGTACCAAACAGAGATCAAGTTAGAAGCGACCAAACACCTCCACGTTTTCCCTATTTTACAGTTACACGAATAGTTGAACGACCAAGTATGGTGACACAAAATAAAACGTGGTGCTTTTCTAAGTGGGTTAAAAAGGATAACTATAATGTATGGCGGAATAGCACTTTTGAGAGTACTTTGACTCGGCGCAGTAAAAAGTCACGCCTGAGCGATTAAGTGCACGCACTGAGACGAGAGAGGTATGTATTAACTCGTCTTAGTTAAGGTAATAACATAGTTTAATTTGAAGAAAAAAAAAACGGTGGAGTATCCCTTTAAGTTTGAGGCTTTTTCCCTTTTTTGATATTTTTGGAGCTTGACAGATGTGGTCACTAAACTGACATTGTATAATCTGTTGTTGTGTTAAAATTGTATTGTCTGTGTTCCTTATAACACAAAACTTTTTTACAGACAAACAGAGATGTGTTGTGCAGAGCAGAAATGTCATATGAAAGACTTGTATACGCTGAAATGATTATAGACCACTGAAAGATGTGTCTGCCTGACACTCTCGGCTGTGTGGAGGTCATGGGTCACACAGCAGGAAGTCAGAAAGGGTCAAAGGGGCATCACAACAAGAAGCATTGGAAGAAGGCTCAAACCCTACAGCAGTTTTATTCCAACAATCCTCTCCTTTAATTATTTATAAAAGATCCTATTATTTCTAAGCTATACAGCATAGCATTTCTACAATGTGTATAATAAATCATAAGTTATGAGTTAATTGACTTAAGAGTCCATTATTAAACTGATACACTGGCTGTATAATTAATTCAAAGTAAATAAGGAAAAGTAAGAATCAAGGAGATCACAAATTATGATAATGGTGATTTCAAACAAAGCAATTTTGCACTATTATCCACACTTATGCAGGTAGTTATTTCAGGATTTCTTTTTCTCTCTCTGAAATGTGGTTTTCAATGATATTGCATACATTTGATTTATTTTTTTACACTAAACATGCAAATGTTCTGATATGATTTATCTTTGTTTCATTTTTTGTTTCATCACAAAAAACAGCTGCTTTCCCAGGGCTGTGCAGACTTTTTAAATCCACTGTATTTCTCTTGGATCATAAAGGAATAATTTATGCATAAATGCATATTTTTATAGTCCAACCTGCAAGTTCACATTATCCTGTTTCTCTTGACAAAAACTCACTAGGGTTTTTCTTCGGCTTTTGGATTATTGCAGAAAATAAGTTCTGTGACCAACAAAAGTTCATAATACTTGCACGTTTTGTTCATCATGATGATCTTCACAAATTAACACAACTTGATGAATTTTGAAGCCTAAATACAATCGGCAGGCTGTATACGAACTACACCACGGTCAAATGACTTCAGTGTGTCGACACCATCAAGCTTCCAACAACTCTTTCAGTCTTAAAGGAACACTCCACTTTTTTTGAAAATAGAGTGAGTTCTACCTTTTCTCGAAGGAAGAATGGAAGTGGAAGAATACCAGTGAATTTAAAGGGGTTATATGACGGTTCTCAAAAGAGCATTATTTTGTGTATTTGGTTTAATGCAATGTGTTTACGTGGTTTTAGGTTCAAAATAGTCGAATTATTTTACTCATACAGTACATATTGTTGCTCCTCTATCCCCTGCCTTTCTGAAGCGTGTTGATTTTTACAAAGCTCGTCATTCTGAAAAGAGTGGTGTGCTCTGATTGGCCAGCGATCCAGTGCATTGTGACTGGCCCGAATACCTTAAGTGTGTGACGGAAATGTCACGCCCCTTACCATATTTTGAACATCAGCTCCCAAACTACACCACGGTCAAATTACTTCAGTGTGTCAACACCATCAAGCTTCCAACAACTCTTTCAGTCTTAAAGGAACACTACACTTTTTTTGAAAATAGGCTCATTTTGCAGCTCCCCTAGAGTTAAACAATTGATTTTTACCTTTTTTCAAATCCATTCAGCCGATCTCCGGGTCTGGCGGTAGCATTTTTAGCATAACTTAGCATAGATCATTGATTCTGATTAGACCATTAGCATCTTGCTCAAAAATAACCAAAGACTTTTGATATTTGTCCTTTTTAAAACTTGACTCTTCTGTAGTTACATCGTGTACTAACACTGACGGAAAATGAAAGTTGGGATTTTCTAGGCCGATATGGCTAGGAACTATACTCTCATTCCTGCATAATAATCAAGAACTTTGCTGCCATACCATGGATGCAGCGGCGCAATGATATTACGCAGCGTCTGAAAATCAACATAACCAAAAGTCACAACCTGCTTGCACAGGGAGCGTGCCTTGTAACCATGCAGATATTTGTGAGAGACGATTCAGAAGATATTTACTTTGGTGCAGATCCTGAACCGTATCTATTTGAACCAGAATACACTGAAGATGGGCTTTTGGAACGTGAAAGGCAAGAAAGTGTGGCTGAACAGATGTAAGGAAGAGAGCAGATTCGAACCTTTACAATGTCCAGAACCATGGCTAATCGCACAGATAAATCCACAAACTAATTTGCCGGCTGCAACTCTGCAACTACACAAACTTAGTCTGAATCATTCACTATTCCTTACGTTAGTCCACTAATACAGTTCACTTGATGGAGTGAATGAAAATGAGTGAGTGAATTCGGACAGAATGAGTGTACTCAATAACGTCCACTATGGTGTTGGACTCAAATGGCTGTCCCCTCAAATAATGCCCTATTTGAGGGTATAGTGGGAGATTTCGGATTCAGTCTTAGTTACCTAGTTACCTAGCTGGGGACTATTTTCAGATGCTGCATAATATCATTGTGCCGTTGCACCCATGGTACAGCAGCAAAATTCCCTGATTATTGCACAGGAATGAGAGTATAATTCCTAGCCATATCGGCCTAGAAAATTGCAACTTTTCATTTTCCGTCGTCTTATTACGCAATGTAATTACAGAAGAGTCAAGTTTAAAATAGGAAAAATATAGAAACTCTTTAGAGTTGGAAAATGAGCCTATTTAAAAAAAAAAAAAAAAAAAAAAAAAAAAAAAAAGAATAATAATAATAATGCAAACAGCAATTATCGGGGTTCAAGCATTTAAAGGCATTTAAGCACATGTGTAGCAAGCCTTTAGCAAGCCTGTGACCATCTAGAAAAGACCATCTACAGCCAATACAGGAAATTTACTATAGGAAATATATGTTTTTATAAGGTAACCTATGGTCTAATGTCCATAAAAGTTTGTATGCTTGTTTAGAATCATATGTCATGTGCTCACCTATTTTTGTGACGTTCTGAGTTTTTGTTTAGGAGTTATATAGTTTTAAATGTATATTTGCCACTTCCATTTTCTAAATGATCCTGTTATAGCTACTCAAAGTCTAAAGTTCAACTTTATTGGCCAACTTTATTGATTATTGACCTACAAAGAATTGTGTTGCATTGGTTTTATTCAGACTGAGCGAAAAACCTAGGCCTAGTTCGCTAGTGTCGTTTTTACATAATTGTGAATATTTAATGAACTATTTGATTGACAGCAGTGGTTCTTGAGGCAAAGTTGTTCAGTATGAACAACTTCATCATTTTTTTATTTGTTTTCAAAACATTTCATGTTTTATTTTTTTTCTGGGGGGTTTTTTCCTGCAATTTTTTTCATGCAACATTCCCTCCCGGAACTTTTGTTCCGATCGACCTTCATTAACCTTGTCTAACAGGTGCTCAAACTTCATTGGCTGATGGTGGCCATGTTTTTTTAAAATACACTAATGTCCTCGTAGACAATCATGGCACATTGAAAAACTATTTTCAAGTCAATCAGACTAACAGTTGCATGGTTATAGCCATTTTCATGTTTTTTTTTCCTGTTATTTCGCCACTAAATGATTTTGTCCAGAATCTTTCTGCATTGGTTTGGTTATGATTGGCCGAAAAATCTAGGACTTCGAAAAATTCACAATGGCGGAAAATTTCTATTATACGGCGATATACGTTTTGTTTGTGTTGAGCTCTGGATTCAAAAGGCTCTTGAGTCAACGACAAACAGTCTAGGAGTTATGAGCAGTTTCAAGTTTTTGATTGCTGTAGCGCCCCCTATTGGGGTCATACTTTGTCAGTCTCTCCCCAAATTAAGACCTATCATCAAGTCTCTAGGCCTTACAGTTTGGTCTGCAGGGTCAGTTTTACTATAGAAGAAAAATCCTTACAATTACAATAGGGTTTCAGCACTTCATACTTGAACCCCTAACAACAACACATTTTCCCTGAAAGTTTGAGTTAGAACAGTTTTCAATTATAAACTCAACGAGGATGTATTGCATTGATTAGTATGTTCTGTCATGATAATCTATAAATCGCTCTTATGGGAACTGTTGTAAGATGCACAGAGCCAGAGAATATCTGCTGCATGAAGAGAGAACATGTTTAATTACGGTTATAAGTTATGTTGTCATCTTGCTTTTATGACATGCTATTGCATTTGTGTTCGTACTGTATCAATAAATGTGAAAGACGGATGACAGCTTGAGCGACTCCCAAATGTGCTCGACTACAACAACTCTTCCTCTTCTCAACATGTTCCTGGGGTCGGGGTTTATGTCAATTTTAGGGTTAGTGATGTCACTAACCCGTGAAGAAGCTTGTTGTAGTCCTTAAAAAGCAATTTCTGTAAAAGAAAAATCTCCCTTTGCTTTGAACTTGTGACTGAGTGTCGTACCTTTGCAGATGTATGCTCAAACAGCAACATTACACACTAACTAAAGTTTAAAAAGTCAAATCATAATCAACCACCCCTTTAACCAAAAAAACCTATTAATGAACTTTAGGATGATGGAAGCACTCTATATTTGTAAGAATATAGTGCGTCAGAAATATATGTTCATATACTCCATGTAAGAATGCAAGAGTAGCTAGTAAACTAACAGTATACCTATAAGTTCACTTGTAGTTCCCAGTATAGTTGCACAACAAAAGAAAATTGTATGTAAACTAGCTATGTACTTTAAAATTCTTACATTATATTTTAAATTAAATTACAAATGTATGAACTAAAAAAACTTGAATGATTGACCAATGCATTGAAAGTATAGCTGTGTTCTTGCAAAACTTTGGTACAGAACGGGGCGATATTTACCTTCAAATGTCTGAGCCATTAAACTGAATGTATTATGCATCTACAAATAACAGCTTCAATTTCATATGTTTCGCTAATCTATCAGAAGACATGAAATATACAGTGCATTAGCTGTGTGAGGTACTTTTATGTTAATTCTATGGTGATTTTTGTTATTTTTTGAGCTCAGCAGTCCCTCAGTCACTTTCACCGTATGGAAAACAACAACCAGAACGTCCCGCTAAATGTCCTTTTCTGTTCCAAAAGAGTTTTTAAACCACATTAAGGTGAGTAAAGGATGACAGACTGTTAGTGTTTGGCTGAACTACTCCTGTAAAAAAAATGTTTGTCCATTTCTCTTTCATCTTTGATGCCCAGAATACCCTGAAACAGCACAAGGAAGATCTGACGCGGGTTAGCCAGTCTGCTGGGTGATTATGAAGCAGAGAGAGCTCTTTTGTTATCTTGGAGGAGAAAGTCAGTTGTAAACAGCTTTGAAGTTATCAAGGCAGCACAGTCAGTTGGAGAGGAGTAATTGGATAATTAATTCACTCTTGGACAGGTCAAATGGATTCTCCTCGTCTCCATCACAGTTGCTTCGCAAGGTCTGTGGGAAACATGATTGATGTGTGGCACAGAGTGATAATTAGAGAGCTTTCATTGGCCTTAACCCTCAATCCAGGGCAAATGAAGGTGGATGATGATTTGAATAAGGGACTCGGTAAAGCGAGGAGAACAAATCAATAAATACATGCATACACCGGCTTAAGATCTGTTTTCAAAGTTATGCAAAGTAATGAGCTCGCTTTGATTCATCAAACCTGTCATGCTTATCTGAGGCTTAAGGAAGAGTTTGTTATGCCCTCATAATGTCGTTCCAATCACGTGCTTGATTATCATTCTGATGAGCTTCACAACACAGGCACATTAAAACCACTGTTTGCTTGGCTCTCTGTAATGTATTGACATTTTAACATGCCGAATTCACAAACAAATCACTGAAGAGTAAGACTCGTCATGTTGTTTTAGAAGAGGAGTTTGATCTACAGCGGCAAACAGACGCAGTCTAGAAGTGGATGCTTCAGGGATGCTGAGCATTTGAGGTTTATAATAAGATTATCAAGAAAACACACTTCCCTGAATCATCAGTTCAAAGTAAAATCAATCAAAATGCCAAATGGTTTTCTTTTTAAGAAAAATTGGTTGTAGGCTTGCTTCTTCGCTAGGAGGGTTGGTATTTACAAGACTGAAAAACACTAAATAAATAAATGTGTGTGTTTGAGGGAGGTGTGGGGCGCTAGAGCAGAGCCTGATTGCCTTTAATGCGAAAGAGCAGAAAGAGGCTGGAAACGCCACATGTTCGTTGGCTGGAAGGAGTCAGGTGAGCCCAGGTAAAATAGCTGCACGGATTGCTGACGGCTGGAGGTTTAAATCTCCATTAGGGAGCATAATGCCTCCTTTCAGGGTTGATTTGATTTGACATGCTTAATGACTTGCTCATTCCTGCTTCAGTCCCCTGCCCACATCCTGAGGTGAGCGGTGACATTACCCCCTGCCATTTTTAAATTATAATATAATATAAATCAGTAATAATGCCTTTCTGCTGTCAAAAGCACAAAGCAGAACAACTCTACAGAGAAGTTCTTGAATCTGGAAGGTTTTTTTCTTTCTTTCACATTATAAACTAGTAGAAATGTTGATTACCTTTGTTCACATGAGTAGTATTTCACATTTTTAGCATTTCATTTTACTGTTATTTATTTCCACTATGCATTTCTCTTCTAGCTGGGTGCTGGATTTTTTATTTATTTTAATGTGATTTATTTTTTTTGCAATAAGTTATAACAGGGGGTCAGCAGCAGTACTGTGGAGGGTACGCCAAATATCATTTGAAAAAAAAAAAAATAGCACACAAAAACACAATATACCTCCGGTTTCACAGACAAGGCTTAAGCCTAGACCCAGACTAAGTTAGATTGCTCCCCCCTCCCCTGCCCCCACTGGACTGTGTTCATATTATATTATTTGGGTCCGAACCGCGCTCGTTTGCGTCATCAAAGCAGCAGCTGTTTACCCCGTTTCTTGGTAACGACGGCGAGCGAGAAGGTGGCAAAATGAATAGCGTTACTCAGCTCACTTTTATATTTTTGTTTTTGAACCGTTGGTTTTGTTACCAAAGGTTTTTGTTACGTAGTTTTCAGTATGTAAATGGCACTTGCGTCTATGTGCTGTGAATGTACTGCGAATGCTATAAGGAACGCTGAAGACGAGCAGAAATTAGCTCTACAGCTCTGTGCTTGCAGTACGTCAGTCACGCTCGTCAGGAAAATGAGTGAAACACCATCAAATCATACGTCATTAATAGCGGTTCACTTCCGCAATTTAGTATGATTGCGTTCACATCAGCAGCGAACCGTAGCGGAGTTCACATGAACCGAACCCCAGACCACCCTTTTTAAGTGGACAGGTCGTGGGTGCGCACCCGAGTTCGGATACCGAGTTCTCTGAGGTCAGTCGAACCTGGGTGTGCACCAAAAGTGCTAGTGTGAAAGCACCCAAAAATACATGTTTGAGCTGTTTTAACTAAACGCAACTTGCAATGACATCTTAAAATAGGCCAGTGCCATTGTTGTGTCTCAAGATGCAACCAGTAATGTTGTTTTCTAAGGCATGTTTATAAAACCTTCTTAACTGAACTAAGGCCTAATCCTGACTTAATCTAAGCCCTGTCTGTGGAACCAGGAGCGAGGTCTCAAGTGCAAAGAAATGCGTATTTATTGAATACTAAATCAAAATAAACACAAAACAAAACCCAAGAGGGGAAAAAAATCAAACATAACAAAGACAAACTACCAGGGTCGGGAACAAGGAGCATGAAAACAGGAAACATACCAATGACAACGAACCAGCACAGGATTAAAGACACAAGGAGATGATGAAGGGAACAAACCAGGCAGGTAACGAGGAGGAACAGGTGGGACAAATCAATCAATGATCAGGTAACAAAAGGGCAGGGTTCGACAATTGACAGGAGACATGACATCACAAGTACGTGACCAGAAAATAACAAAAACACAACATGTGCTAAACAAGACATGTGACATAAAGTTAACATTATTTCGCCTTATTAGTCCATTAGTTTGCATGAACAGAAATCCTACACTGTAAGCCTCAATTGTAGTTGGCAAAACTCAAAAAAAAATTGAGGTAATCAAGTTACATTAAACATTTTTGGCAAAACAATGCTTTGACAGCATTCGCATAGGATAACAATTTCTGAATGACTATGGCAATATAAAATATTTAACATATACCTGTGCTCAAACCAAGCACATACTCCACTTGTCACCATGACCCCACCCAATAAACCCAACATAACAGAAAATCATCTAAACTAGCATAACAAACACTACTAATCTCCCACTTAACATTAACCCTGCAAAAAAAAAAAAAAAAAAAAAAAAAACATTATATAACACTAATTTTAGCTTTTACTCTTCCTTTCGAGTGCCATGGCAAAGCATGCTGGGAAATAGAAATCCCAGCCCAGTTTCAGTTAAATTTAAGTTTGTTCATAAAACTTGAAACAATGAAATGATTCAGATTACTTTAAATGTGTCAGTTTTATGAACTCAAAAGAAAAAACTCTAAACTCTGAAAACTCATAAAAGTTCATGCGATTGAACTAATTTGTTTAATTTAAGTTTGTCCTACTCAACCCAATTCATTATTTTGAGCATTAGGGTTTACAGTGTAGTTATAAATGTCATAAATATCAGTTATAAATAAATGCTATACACTGTAAAAAAAAAAAAAAAAAAAAAGTAAGTAACCTGGTTGCCTTCAAATTTTGAATTCATTGAAATTAAAAATTGAGTTAATGCAATGAAGGAAATGGGTTTGATAAATAGAACCTCAAAAATATTATTGTATCTGAACCAAACATAAAAAATTAAAAATTTTGTGATAAATCATGAAAATAGCACAATTTGGCATGTTTCACTGCATTATAACAAATAAAACACAATTACGCAATATGCTTACAAAATCTTTTAATACTATTTGAATAAAGGGTGATGTCAATTCTTAAAATGTTCATTGTGGCAACCAGGTAACTTTTCAAATATTTAGTTATTTATTTTTAATACAGAATTTATGCATATTTAAAATAAATAATATAGTTTTATTATAGTTTTATTAAACTTTAATAATATTTGGGAAAAATGTATCACTATGGTAGCTCATATGTGTGCTTTTGTACTTTAGGACATTAATTATACATTGCACTTATGCACTGAGTCAAAAATAATCCTTTAAAGCAGCTGTATTTGTCTCCTCTGTCAGGTAAAATCATCAACACAGTTCTGCCTGCAGCTCTAGAAGGGGAAGATAAGAATTATAATGAGAAGTCTAGAGAAACCGCTTGCTGGTTTCTGTCAAAACCAGCAGCAACCCGAACAGAAGACTGGGTTGCACTGACAGCACAGGCTGGATCAGGCTTTGCTTTCTCCAGATATCTACACAGATTGTAAGAGATGTTTTGCTGATCCATAGTGGACAGCATGTTTTCTGCATTGTGATCTGTGGGGAGGGGGATTTCTAGAAATATTTCCAAGACAATGATCTGATCTAGCTTCATGAGATGTTCTCATAAGGAAGCAGAGGAACAAGTTTAGATCAGTAGGAACTTTCTAAAAAGGAAAAAGTGATTTTTTAATGCTTTTGAAAGAAGTGTCTTATGCTTAAATACAGTACAAACATGTTTCAGGGTTATCTATGTTACCCAGTTCCCTGAGAAGGGAACGATATGCTGTGTCAGTTGCTGATGCTATGGGAACAAGCGAGCATCCAGGGTTGAGTTTTCCAGTTGTCAAGCATTTACTAAGTGACCATCTGTAAGAGTTTAATTTTCTAGAGCCCTTGGGAGCAGAGCAAGAAAGGGAAGCTGTAGACAAAGCCTCAACCATGTCCAGCTTACATCTTTCACAGAAAGACATTAAAGAGACCTTCAAGTGGGTCATCCTTCACATACACTATATTGCCAAAAGTATTGGGACACCCCTCCAAATCACTGAATTCAGGTGTTCAATCCCTTCATGGCCACAGGTGTATAAAATCAAGCACTAGGCATGCAGATGCTTCTACACACATTTGTGAAAGAATGGGTCGCTCTCAGGAGCTCAGTGAACTCAAGTGTGGTACCGTGATAGGTTGCCACCTGTGCATTCGTGAAATTTCCTCACTACTAAATATTCCACGCTCAATTATTAGTGGTATTATAACAAAGTGAAAGCAATTGAGAACAACAGCAACTCAGCCACAAAGTGGTAGGCCACGTAAAATCACAGACCGGGGTCAGCGCATGCTGAGGGTCACAGTGCGCAGAAGTCACCAACTTTCTGCAGTCAATAGCTACAGACCTCCAAACTTCTGTGGCCTTCAGATGAGCTCAAGAACAGTGCGTAGAGAGCTTCATGGAATGGGTTTCCATGGCCGAGCAGCTCATCCACGCCTTACATCACCAAGTGCAATGCAAAGCGTGGGATGCAGTGGTGTAAGCACGCCGCCACTGGACTCTAGAGCAGTGGAGACGTGTTCTCTGGAGTGGCCAATCACGCTTCTCTGTCTGCCAATCCCATGGACGAGTCTTGGTTTGGCGGTTGCTAGGAGAACGGGACTTGCCTGACTGCATTGTGTCAAGTGTAAAGTTTGGTGGAGGGGGGATTATGGTGTGGGGTTGTTTTTCAGGGGTTGGGCTTGGCCCTTTAGTTCCAGTGAAAGAAATTCTTAATACCAAGACATTTTGGACAATTTCATGCTTCCAACTTTCTGGGAACAGTTTGGGGATGGCCCCTTTCTGTCCCAACATGACTGCGCTCCAGTGCACAAAGTGTCGGTCCATAAAGACATGGATGAGCGAGTTTGGTGTGGAGGAACTTGACTGGCCTGCACAGAGTCCTGACCGCAACCCGATAGAACACCTTTGGGATGAATTAGAGCGGAGACTGCGAGCCAGGCCTTCTCGTTCAACATCAGCGCCTGACCTCACAAATGCAATTCTACTGTAGAGAAATGGTCAAAAAACACACTCCTAACCTTGTGGAAAGCCTTCCCAGAAGAGTTGAAGCTGTTATAGCTGCAAAGGGTGGGCCAACTCCATATCAAACCCCTTGGATTAAGAATGGGATGTCATTAAAGTTCATGTGCATGTAAAGGCAGACGTCCCAAAACTTTTGGCAATGTATATCACTTTTGATCAATTTAAAGCATTCTTGCTGAATAAAAGTGTTTTGTTAATAAATAAAAAACCTGACTCAAAATTACTGACCTCAAACAGTCAAATCAAATCAAATCACCTTTATTTATATAGCGCTTTTAACAAGTCCAATTGTTTCAAAGCAGCTTCACATTGTTAACAGGAAAACTGAACATTATTATAGGTTGCAAATGTTGGTTTGTAGTTATTGTTAACTTGTTAAAGGATTCCTTCATGAGTCATACAATAACTCTGATTATCTGTGCATTAGTTAAGCATGAATTAATGCGTACTAGTGCACCCGTATTGTAAAGTGTTAACCAATTATTACATTAATGTTTTTTTTTTTTTTTCTGATGCCAAAAATAAAAGCAAATTATAATTTTTAAACTATGACTCATTCAATAGAGTATAATAAAGTTCATCCCATAACATTCTATTATACTATACATAATACAACTGTATAAATATTCATTATGAAAAAAGTTAAAACACTAACTAATATGTCTTTTTAATTATGATTATTGCTCATACTTTGACGTATGTACTGTCTCTTTCCGTATTGCTACTGCATATCCACTCAGATGGGAGAAGTTATTATTGCTTCATCATCCAGTTTGATGAATAAAACTGCGTTTAATTAATTCCCACAACTTATTACATTAATTTGTTTTAGTTAAATTGTGGTCACATATAGCTAATTCTTTCCCTAGTTTAAATTGAATACAACATGGCCACAATTAGTATAGTCTTAGTGGAAAAAAAAAAAAGGATGCTGCATGAATATTTTTTTATTTTAATTGTTTAAACAATCCATCTAATACAATGATATACTATACGATCATCATACCATCCTACATGGGTGGTCTTTATTAACACAGGGCATTGAAACACCCAGACCAGTCTGAAATGTGGATGATGATTTTTGGTTTATTGCTTTACGGTTGGACAGCATGGTGGCTCGGTGGGCAGCAAGGTCTCTGGTTTGGTTGATTTCATACATTTTAGCTTACTGTTAAGATAAATCACTAAAATCTTTATTTCTCTATTAAGCTTTGAATGGAAAAGCAAAGGCATGACACAATGACAAGTTAAACTATTAGTTCACTTTAGAATGAAAATTTCCCCATGATTTACTCGCCCTCAAGCCATCCTAGGTGTATATGACTTTCTTCTTTCTGATGAACACAATTAGAGTTATATTAAAAAAATATCCTGATGTTTCCAAGCTTTATAATGGCAGTGAATGGGGCTCACGAGTTTAAAGCTCAAAAAAGTGCATCCATCCATTATAAACGTATTTTTACGCGGCTCCGGAAGGTAAATAAAGGCCTTCTGAAGCGAACTGATGGGGTTTTGTAAGAAAATTCCATATTTAACATTATGAAGTAAAATATCTGGCTTTAGCCAGACCGCCTTCCATATTCAACTTCTGGAAAAAGCGTAACTGGCACAACCATGAAGCCGGACTTAACGTAAGCGCTTTAAACTATGAGAGGCGGTACACTTTCTGCGTAAGTTGAATATGGAAGGCGGTCCGCCGGAAACCAGATATTTGCCTCAATTTGCCTTAGAAATATGCCTCAACAAGTAAATCATAACATAATGATACCTTTGGAAATTGTTAGCTAATGATTAATTAAAGCAGACAACTGGAAGTTGAAATGCATGGCTTTTAACCCATTGTGGTAATTAACACATTCATTTACATTATTAGTTAATGTAATATGTTATAGTGAATCAATACATTATGACAAATTGAACTAATAACAATTCATATATTACTGTTAATTAAATTGAGTTTTATGGTTATCTTCAACACAAATATTATTGGTGCATTAAAAGTAAGTGTCTAAATTTAAATCTGCCCAGAGCAAAGCACTACTGAGAAACTCTACTGTCTTTTTGATATTCTTTTCACATTTGTAGCACTTGGCTAACAAAATGGTGGCAGACTAAGCATATGAATGAGCACAGACTGTTGTTTTTGATATCCTACATCTGAGAACGGAGAATAGACCTGCTGCTGTTGACAATCAAACACAAGATTGAGTAAAGCAGCAAACACGAGCTGCAGAGGGGGGAGGGCTCGGAGCCGGCGGCAGACTCACTGCACCTCGTCCTTGAGAGAAATGGGCTCTGAATCTGAAAACGTAATATTCCCGAGGAAAATAGTCAAGGACCTGCATGTGTTCAGTAGCAGAATACAGAGTGAAATACGCTGATAATAGTGAAGGAGAGGTTAGAGGAAAGAAAGGGTACAGGAGGTTTGCAGGGAGGAGGTGTCAAACAAATAGGTCTCGACACAAACGCAGAGAGATTAATACCTAATGGGCTGTGAAACCAATATATGACGTTGAGCGTACAGTAGAGGCCATCGCTACCTCAAGGTCAGATTTTGGCTTTTGAATGCTCTTGTGATGATGTGTTGAGATACTGTAATTGCTCCTGGGAGTTTGGAAGTCCTGATTACAACATGTCATGTGTTCAAATGATTTGGGCTGGGATAAAGTGCATTTTGCACTTTCTTCATTTGGGGAAGTGAAGTGAAATAACAAAGACAGGAAGCTTTTCAGTGCTAGTGGAAGAATATGACAAGCACGGGATGGCCTCATTCATGAAACACAAGCAGGACGAATGTCTGTGGAAAACCATCTTTACCTATACTGATGCGTTCAGTTCTATAGAAATAGATTTCTGAATAATTTACACAGGAATTGGTCCTGTTTGTGTATTATAAATAAGGCCCAAGGTGCATAATTAATTCCTACCCAGAAGGTCAAGGTTTGGCTGGTTAGCGCAGGCAGTTAACATCCGCTAGTAGATGCAGATATTACATTTTGCATAAAGCATGTTTTTCATTGACAGCCATTCAAAATTAGCTGCATATTGTGACCGATTATTATTATTTTTTTTTTAAATCAATGAGCTCTATAATACCTGGAGAGAAATAATTCTGCCTTGTGGGACCATAAAGGTTTTCAAGCCACCTGAGCTGTAAATGCCATGTGACTAATTACTCTGGAGTCAATGCTGATTGGCTGATGGCCATAAAACACACACATTCCCAAACCCATCACTACTATCCAGAATCCATTCCCTCCATACATAATTATGTCACTGAAACATCTACTATAATAAAATAAAATAAAATATTTGCAATATATATTGTAGTCCTCAATGCACTGAACAAGCATAAATTAATTATTCAGGCGCAAAGACTCCATGTACATGGTACTCCAGCCCGATCTCATGAAAGTGCATATCAATAGCACAAATTTATGTTTGGTGTGCAGTTTATATACAAAAATTAGGTTTTGCATGCACATGATACACACTTTTGTGGCGTGTAATACGTACAAACCCACACCACTACTCCTACCCAAGGGGTTAACAGTGTATCATATGCACACGAAAAGTCATTTCTGCATTTAAATAGAACAATGGTCCCACTTTATATTAGGTGGCCTTAAATACAAAAAAATAAGTGCAATGTACTTATTGTGTTCATATTGTGTAGATACGGGTAAAGTTAGGGACAGGTGTGGGTAAGTTTAAGGGTAAAGTTAGGGACAGGTGTGGGTAAGTTTAAGGGTAAAGTTAGGGACAGGTGTGGCGGGATGGGTGAGTTTAAGGGTAAAGTTAGGGACAGGTGTGGCGGGATGGGTGAGTTTAAGGGTAAAGTTAGGCACAGGTGTGGCGGGATGGGTGAGTTTAAGGGTAAAGTTAGGGACAGGTGTGGGGGTGTGGGTAAGTTTAAAGGTAAAGTTAGGGACAGGTGTGGTGGTGTGGGTGATTTTAAAGGTAAAGGTAGGGACAGGTGTGGCGGGATGGGTGAGTTTAAGGGTAAAGTTAGGGACAGGTGTGGCGGGATGGGTAAGTTTAAGGGTAAAGTTAGAGACAGGTGTGGCGGGATGGGTGAGTTTAAGGGTAAAGTTAGGGACAGGTGTGGCGGGGTGGGTGAGTTTAAGGGTAAAGTTAGGGACAGGTGTGGCGGTGTGGGTGAGTTTAAGGGTAAAGTTAGTGACAGGTGTGGTGGTATGGGTAAGTTTAAGGGTAAAGTTAGGGACAGGTGTGGTGGGATGGGTAAGTTTAAGGGTAAAGTTAGGGACAGGTGTGGGGATATGGGTAAGTTTAAGAGTAGGGTTAGGGACAGGTGTGGGGATATGGGTGAGTTTAAGGGTAGGGTTAGGGACAGGTGTGGTGGGATGGTAAGTTTAAGAGTAGGGTTAGGGACAGGTGTGGGGATATGGGTAAGTTTAAGGGTAGGGTTAGGGACAGGTGTGGTGGGATGGGTAAGTTTAAGGGTAGGGTTAGGGACAGGTGTGGTGGTGTGGGTGAGTTTAAGGGTAAAGTTAGGGACAGGTGTGGCGGTGTGAGTAAGTTTAAGGGTAAAGTTAGGGACAGGTGTGGTGGTATGGGTAAGTTTAAGGGTAAAGTTAGGGACAGGTGTGGCGGTGTGGGTAAGTTTAAGGGTAAAGTTAGGGACAGGTGTGGTGGTGTGGGTAAGTTTAAGGGTAGGGTTAGGGACAGGTGTGGTGGTGTGGGTAAGTTTAAGGGTAGGGTTAGGGACAGGTGTGGTGGGATGGGTGAGTTTAAGGGGTAACGTTAGGGACAGGTGTGGTGGTGTGGGTAAGTTTAAGGGTAGGGTTAGGGACAGGTGTGGTGGTGTGGGTAAGTTTAAGGGTAGGGTTAGGGACAGGTGTGGTGGGATGGGTGAGTTTAAGGGTAACGTTAGGGACAGGTGTGGCGGGATGGGTGAGTTTAAGGGTAAAGTTAGGGACAGGTGTGGGGGTGTGGGTAAGTTTAAAGGTAAAGTTAGGGACAGGTGTGGTGGTGTGGGTAAGTTTAAGGGTAGGGTTAGGGACAGGTGTGGTGGTGTGGGTAAGTTTAAGGGTAGGGTTAGGGACAGGTGTGGTGGGATGGGTGAGTGTAAGGGTAACGTTAGGGACAGGTGTGGTGGGATGGGTGAGTTTAAGGGTAAAGTTAGGGACAGGTGTGGGGGTGTGGGTAAGTTTAAAGGTAAAGTTAGGGACAGGTGTGGCGGGATGGGTGAGTGTAAGGGTAAAGTTAGGGACAGGTGTGGCGGAATGGGTAAGTTTAAGGGTAAAGTCAGGGACAGGTGTGGTGGTGTGGGTAAGTTTAAGGGTAGGGTTAGGGACAGGTGTGGTGGTGTGGGTAAGTTTAAGGGTAAGGTTAGGGACAGGTGTGGTGGTGTGGGTAAGTTTAAGGGTAGGGTTAGGGACAGGTGTGGTGGTGTGGGTAAGTTTAAGGGTAGGGTTAGGGACAGGTGTGGTGGGATGGGTAAGTTTAAGAGTAGGGTTAGGGACAGGTGTGGGGATATGGGTAAGTTTAAGGGTAGGGTTAGGGACAGGTGTGGTGGGATGGGTAAGTTTAAGGGTAGGGTTAGGGACAGGTGTGGTGGTGTAAGGACCGGTTTTACTGCTAAGACAAAAGCTGAGATCCAACACCCTGCATTAAAACAATAAAACTCAATCTGAAGAGAAGATCTCACAGAGAAACTGTAGGACACCGCCCTGACCAAAACCCTCTCCCCCTCTCTACCTCCCTTTCCCCCTTTCCCCTGATTCAAGTTCCAGAATGCAGATATACTACATATGATTTATCTTGTGAATCTATTGTTTTATCCCTTTCATGTCTGGTGTCTTTTTAAAGGTCACAGTGCGATTGGTAAAATGGTCTCAACATCACTGAAGTCACTGGTAGGAAAGATTGAAACATATGAGAATTGTGTTCTTCTTTTTGAGTGGTCTCTCCAAAGATATCTGATCCTCTCCCCCAAACTAGGTGTTTGTGTTGCAAATATTTACAACCCTTTGTTCTGGTCTGGGTATTTAAGGAAGGGTAGCAGGGCTGCCATTTGGGAACATTCTGTAGACAGGACCCCCATGCAGTGTTGTGTCAGTGTCATAAGAGACACACACACACACACACACACACACACACACACACACACACACACACACACACACACACACACACACACACACTGTATGTAGTGTGCCAGATATGACTCTTTGAAACTATTTTCATATTACTTAATTGTATTTTATATTTTTATGCTGAAAGTTGTGTACCATGGATTCATGTTTAATTATGATGTTTAAGTTCTGTCTGGCCAAAATAAACCTTTGTCTTGATTTACCTTGTATTATTCTGAAACCATTTCTTCTAGTATTGATCAATCGGAGTCCTTTATTTCCGCAATTCTTTTGCCAGAATAGATCAAACCGAGGACCCCTGACTGAAGCATGGATAATCTGATTTCTGACTATTACTGTATTAGCAAGTTGCAGCTTTTTGTGACTATTAATAAAATTACACTTTTGTTGAGTAAGCATGTGCGACCACTTAAAGGTAAAATATTCACTCTGCAATCCTCTGACTAATATCAGAACTGGCTAGGTTGTGATCGTGGGCGGCGAACCGGACGCCCGTTCTCTGTGCGATATCGGGTCCCTTGATGAACGAATATTTGAAATTAAGAGATACTAAGAGAAATCAACGATCCAAATGAAATCACAACTAAACTTATGATCAGCTGTTAAGTTACAAATGTAACAAATGTAACAAAGTTACAAAGAATTGGAGTCAGATAAAATTAACAATGGAGTCAGATTTAAAATCAGATGGTCATAAATTAAGTGAATCCAACAGAAGTGCTGAGAAGGCAGACACGCAGAAGTCCTTCGACCAGGCCGTTAGATTCCGTCCTTGGGCTAACGGATGGACCTTACAGTGGGATGGGTAAGTTTAAGGGTAGGGTTAGGTGTAAGGGAAGTGTTAACACTGTAATTATAAATGTAACTACATAAATTAATTACAGATGTAATTACATGCAGGAATTTTTAAAAATGTAAGTACAAGAAGTGCATTGTATCACATGATTAATTACATTTTTAGTACATATTAGTTAAGGCCACCTAATATAAAGTGGATCTAGCACAACAAATACAATATGAGCTATAGATACGCAGGACAATGAGATCGTGTTGCTAAAATTTCATAAAGCTCTCTGGCAATTTACTTTTTACAGTAATTTTCAAAAAAACTTTTATTCCATTTCACACAAATTATAATTTGAGGTCAGATTATTGATTAATTAACTAATTAAGACTTATTTTCATGTGGTTCTTTGCGATTTGACATGTGCTTGACATAACCTGCTCCACGTATTTGGCTTTTCTGGCATGGTAAACTTGCTCAACTGGTACAGCATTCTAGGCATTTCACTTTGAAAGTGTCGCTGAATGACCAAGAAGCAACGTCATATAATTTTTCAGAAATGTCACAACAGATGTCCACAAGATCCAGAGCTTTGATCTAATCTGAATATCTACATGATTTGTTTAATGAATTTAATAAATTAAACCCAATTTTAATCTGTGGTTGAAGTGTTTTAATATGCATTATAATTGTACATTTTTATGCTCGTTAAACATTTTTTTTTCTTTTTTTGGCAAGGATTTACATGTATATTTCCATGAATGAGTGTGGAATCATGGGAGTTGTAGTCTTGACTCTCCACCTCCACAGCCAATGGAAAGGAATCCGACGGACTCGGGCAGAATGTATTAAAGTTTTATTAACGTTACGGTGGTATGAAGCAGGATGCGCGAATGCTAATGAGAGAGACCTGCACGAAACACCACTCTCTGAGCTTTTGTTCTGCTTGTGCTGAAGTCGCCGCTTCTGCTCTTTTCGCTACGTATGAGAGATAATGCAGTGCTATTTTACAAACCCGATTCCAAGTTGGGACACTGTACATATTGTGAATAAAAACAGAATGCAATGATGTGGAAGTTTCACATTTCAATATTTTATTCAGAATACAACATAGATGACATATCAAATGTTTAAACTGAGAAAATTTACCATTTTAAGGGAAAAATAAGTTGATTTTAAATTTCATGGCATCAACGCATCTCAAAAAAGTTGGGACAAGGCCATGTTTCCCACTGTGTGGCATCCCCTCTTCTTTTTCTGACAGTCTGTAAACGTCTGGGGACTGAGGAGACAAGCTGCTCAAGTTTAGGAATAGGAATGTTGTCCCATTCTTGTCTAATACAGGCTTCTAGTTGCTCAACTGTCTTAGGTCTTCTTTGTGGCATCTTCCTCTTTATGATGCGCCAAATGTTTTCTATGAGTGAAAGATCTGGACTGCAGGCTGGCCATTTCAGTCCCCGGATCCTTCTTCTACGCAGCCATGATGTTGTAATTGATGCAGTATGTGGTCTGGCATTGTCATGTTGGAAAATCCAAGGTCTTCCCTGAAAGAGACGACGTCTGGATGGGAGCATATGCTGTTCTAAAACTTGGATATACCTTTCAGCATTGATGGTGCCTTTCCAGATGTGTAAGCTGCCCATGCCACACGCACTTATGAACCCCATCCCATCAGAGATGCAGGCTTCTGAACTGAGCGCTGACAACAACTTGGGTTGTCCTTGTCCTCTTTAGTCCGGATGACATGGCGTCCCAGTTTTCCAAAAAGAACTTCAAATTTTGATTGGTCTGACCACAGAACAGTTTTCCACTTTGCCACAGTCCATTTTAAATGAGCCTTGGCCCAGAGAAAACGCCTGCACTTCTGGATCATGTTTAGATATGGCTTCTTTTTTGACCTATAGAGTTTTAGCCGGCAACGGCGAATGGCACGGTGGATTGTGTTCACCGACAATGTTTTCTGGAAGTATTCCTGATCCCATGTTGTGATTTCCATTACAGTAGCATTCCTGTATGTGATGCAGTGCCGTCTAAGGGCCGAAGATCATGGGCATCCAGTATGGTTTTCCGGCCTTGACCCTTACGCACAGAGATTGTTCCAGATTCTCTGAATCTTTGGATGATATTATGCACTGTAGATGATGAGAACTTCAAACTCTTTGCAGTGTTTCTCTGAGAAACTCCTTTCTGATATTGCTCCAGTATGTTTGGCCGCAGCATTGGGGGAATTGGTGATCCTCTGCCCATCTTGACTTCTGAGAGACACTGCCACTCTGAGAGGCTCTTTTTATACCCAATCATGTTGCCAATTGACCTAATAAGTTGCAGATTGGACCTCCAGCTGTTCTTTATATGTACATTTAACTTTTCCGGCCTCTTATTGCTACCTTGCTACAGGATGCACGTCAGTCGATGATGGGCGGGAAAAGGTAGAATGATAGAAGTGCTAACCCTAAGCCACATTAAAGAATTGTGAGTTTACAGCATTGGACACACAGTTAAAGGAGAAGCTAACATGACAGTAGATTATAAGATTAACTGTGTTGAGCTGTATAACAATGATCAGTTTTCTGTTGAAAAATGTATCCAAACAGTTGCTCACCTGTCTAATAAAATACACGCTATATTAAAGTGTCTTTGGTGTTTCCATGGTTTCTATGGAAATCAAGAATATGACATCATTGACAGGCGACGCAAGGACATGGTCCATAACACTGGTTAAAATAGCTGATTTCTCTGGATTTAAACATTCTTGGATACATTTGGGATAATGGAAGTACACAGGTCAACAAAATATGTAACATTGTTTAGTGGTAAAAATCTTACATATTGTGCCTTTAAACGAGTTTAGAAATGAAAAAAAAAAAATGTTAACTAAAAGCAGGCCATTATTTAAATAAAAAAAGTTATACAGCTTTTTGCCTTTTTTACTATTGCTATTGCTACAACCTTGAGTATTTAGAGTGATTTTACCCTAGATAGTATGTTGTATCATCTTCCTTTGAACTCTCCTTGCAGGTGTCCAGTGATCGGCAGAGCAACTTAATGATCCTGTAATAAATCATCGAACACACTCACAGACACACACCTCTATCCCCATTATCTTTATGAGTGTATAAATTGAAGGTCATGCTCTAGCAGAAATTTCTCATTGCCCCTATCTTTTTCTGCTCTATCTGTTTCCACGGCGATATTATAGATGAATCATTGCATGTTTTTTCTATATATACATAAAAATCCACGTTCAGTGGCCGTGGGTGGTCGTCTATCTCTGCAAGTAAACAAACTCAGGGTGCCGTACACTTGCTGGGTTGTGTAAGGGTTCTCATAAGAGAGGTGCATTTATGTGCAAATGCATTGCTTGTGCTATTGCAAAGTCCCACTGTGATATTATTCATGGAGAACCAAATCTGCAGAGGTTTCTAACGGCTGTTGCCTCTCTCTGCCTTTTGGGATATTCATGGACCTTTCAGCTGCAGAGTGCCGACAAACAAAAGCTTTTTTCCACCGACAGCATAGCTTCACACATGCACATCAACACCTTTATTTACACGGCTCAAGGTAGCTGTGACCATTGATAAATGCCCTGATGGAGCAATTAATAGGGATAGTTTAACCTTTAGCTCTGTCTTCCCAGAGAAATCACTGTGACCTCATAACCCAGGTCATCAATACGCTGTCGATATGTCTCGCCATTTCAAGCTTTCTGCTTTCCCCATTTAGTCAGGTTTTTATTAGGGCGATGTCTTTGTAAGCCCTAGCACTGCCCTTGTAAGACGATCGATTCTGCACACAAGTTTTTCTTCAGAGGATCTGAATGTGTTCTTTTAATTAAGTTGCCGTGTAGCTCAGCAAACTGCTGAGAATGATTAAATTTGCAGTGACGGTTTACACTCCTTTGACCTCTTCTGACCAGAGGCATTTCCTCAGGACATATCTAGCAGGCAATGGCATATCAAATTATCAGATATATTCAATAACACACTGATTGCATATAAAACATGTTACATTTGTTTTTACTAACACTGATAGTATGTGCTCAGTGTAAGGTAGTATGCACATATCACCAGCTAGAGTCAATCAGTTTGTCATAACTAGGCCCACTATACACACCTTTTACCCAAATTTTGCCCCATATGCAGTCTGGATGAGTCAACGTAAAATCAGAGCCAGCTTAAATATGAAATATTTAACATAAAATCGCATAGTGGACACATACTTCAGACAATGAATCTCTCCAGTCAGAGGATATCAGACGCATTTGATATTTTAAAGGTGCAGTGTGTACATTTTAGCGACATGTAGTGGTGAGGTTGTGAATTGCAACCACCCACCGCTCACCCCTCCTCCCTTTCGAAGCACATAGAGAAGCTACGGTGGCCGACACAGAGAGTAGCTAGAGCTCTATAGAGTAATTTGTCTGTTTAGGGCTACTGTAGAAACATGACGGCGCGACTTCACTGTAAGGAGACCCGCGGTGTAAATTTAGCTTGAGTCTGTGTTGATTCAATTCAGTTCAAGATCAGTGTTGAAGTTGCAAATTGTCAATTATGAAACAAGTTTGATTCAGCAGCTCTACAGAAGACAACAGGCAATGTCATCATCAAGCTCAATTCAGTCCAAGTTTTGTTCTTATCTGATAGTGTCAGTTCAGTCACATCAATAATATTACTAAATATTAACACTTTCCTTACACTTACAAGATTTTCCATCATTTATGACACTAACCCTGCATCCCAAAGTGCATACTATCCATCCTAAATAGTATGTGAGATTAGAATAAGTGTGTCCCAAACAGTGTTGGGGGTAACGCATTACAAGTAACTTGAGTTACACAATCAGATTACTTTTTCAAGTAACTAGTAAAGTAACACAATTACTTTTCCAAATAAGTAACACAAGTTACTGTGTTTTCCCATTTACTGACTGACAGTCCAGAGGCGTTGTGTGTGCATATGATGGTTATTGCAGTTTTAGGCTAAATGTGAGCATGCATTTCTCATCACTCATCTCACTCACACAAAAAAGATTCAGTATTCTTCAAAATGAATAAGTCAAAATACTATGCAAACCTCCAATAATTATGCAAATAAAAAAATATTTGTATGCATTTGATCTCACTTTATTGACCAATGTACTTGCCGCTGACCTTCGATGATTCAGTTAAACCATAAGCAAAAATGACTTCAGATTTTTTTTTTTATTGGTTAAAGTACATGTATACGGAGTATAGTACGTGTTAAACTTTTTTTCTCATGCATCCTATTCTTCTGCAATCCAGAACGACAGCACAGCTGAAAGATTTATTTGAGCCCTCTACTGCGTGAATTTGCATTTACTTCAGCCTGAGGCTTCAATTTTGGTGTGAAACGGTCTTTACTTTTGCCCAAAAATAGAACGTTTTTGTTATATATATAAACAAGCCCAGCCCAAGTGAGAAAAAGTAACCCAAAAGTAACAATACATTACCTTTCTTAAAAGTAACTAAGTAACACAATTAGTTACCTTTTAAAGGAATAACGCAATATTGTAATGCATTACTTTTCAAAGTAACTTTCCCCAACACTGGTCCCAAAGCATAGTATGTTGAAAAGATTACACTCTTAACGGCTAATATTGCCCACAACTCATTGCACTTTGGAGGAAGATTCGGTTCAGAACTACAAACACGAATAAAAAGTGGTATAAAAACTACAAACATGCAGATGACTGGCGATTAAGTAGAGAGGCTTAGATAAAGGGTTTTGAGTGACTAATAATTAACATTTAACCTGATGAAAAATATTTATTTAATCTTATCCGTGTTATATTTATTTTGCAACAACAATGTGAACTTTTAAAAAGATCTAATGTTACCAAATGAATAGTTGAGCCCATGAAGAGGACGCGACTGTGAAGCTTTGGAGGTGTTGATGGACTTGATCTGCTCCATCTGTGTTTGATCATCGTTCTGAATACGATCCGGACTAAGCCTTTGACAAAAATGTGATCCAGCTTTTCTTTTAATGAAACTTACCCACATTCAAGTGGTGATTAACAAAAGAATGAATGAAGCTAGAATACATTTTTCCTCATTTTTTTTTTTTCTGGTTACACTTTATTTTAGTGTCCAATTCTCACTATTAACTATGACTTTTCCTCAATAAACTCCTAGTTACTGCTTATTAATAGTTAGTAAGATAGTTGTTAAGTCTAGGTATTGGTTAGGATTATGGGATGTAGAATATGATCATATTTAATACTTTATAAGTATTAAAAACAGCCAATATCCTAGTAATATGCATGATAATAAGACACTAGTTAATAGTGAGAGCCCTAAACTAAAGCGTTACCAAAATGTATACCTTTTATGCAATGTGAGTTGCTTTAGATAACAGCATCTGATAAATGCATAAATGTAAACTATTCCAGGGAAGGCATAAGTTGCTTTACATGTCGGCCAGACACAAGACTTAGTAAGATGACTAGACTTTATAAAGTATTTAGCACAAATTTAGCACAAGTTTATGTCTTAAAGTCCAAAGTAAGGTGACTGTGGCAAGGACGTATTAAACCTCCATAGATAGTGAATGGGAAAAAATCTTGATAGCAATCAGTCTAAGCCCATCCTGCTCTAGCATTACAATGACTGCAAAATGTGAAGTACAAGTCATGTGTACAAGTCATGAATTAAATTATTAAATTATTCATTATGTTAGTAAGGCAGTGTTTAAACTGGGAGAATAATGATTCAATTGAAAGTCAAATGTATTCCTACACGAGATTAGGATTGAAGAGATCAAAGGCTTACTGTAATAATGTGTTAGAGTGCTTTCAGAAACACATTATTGAATGAGCCAGACTTCAGATCCATGCAGGAGGTTCAGATACGAGTGTGTGCAGCCTAATCATCATGCCTTCCCCATAGTTACTCAAGTGTCCTCTAAAGATTGGAAGAGAACAATGTAGAGAACCAAGAACCATTGTAATCAAGCAGACATTTGAAGAAAGAACATGTCGCTTTGACCAGCATTCTTTACAATTCAGCATTCTTATTCAAGCAAGCTTGACATGAACTGACACGTCACGAGAAATCGCCTCAGTGGTGAAGGACCATGGGCATATGATGACAGAACACAACTTTCACTTAGTTATCACATTAGTGCAACTTTAAAACCCCAGCAGTCAGCAATCTCGCACTTAGTATAACACCAATATTCAGCATATTCAGAGTGACTAGATGTTCAAAAATAACCCAGATTATTTCAATATTGTACGAAGTCTTAAGTGCATGCATGGTTTGTAATGTCCATAAATTTATCATAAGGTGTGGTATTTATAAAATGCTGGGACGGTATTTCTTAAGATATATATCGAACCACTGCCTGAGGCCTGTGTCATGAATAAGTTCAGGAAAGTCCATCATGTTCTAAGTGAGCATTAGATGAAAAACTTTCATCAACCTCAACCGTCACTCACATCTCCAAACAACAAAGTACGGTAAAACTAAATTACAGTCAGGGCTTGCATTAAAGATTACAGCCGTGTGGTATGTTGTTATAAACGCATATTTTACCCTCTCTTGTAAATCAGAGTGAAATCCCACATGCGCGTTTGCACACACGCGGCCCATCAGCTGAGCTGTCTGCGTCCGGCACCCGTGCAGCAGGCCAGCGGGGTGGAAAATTGCATCTTGTCATTTAATTTCCAAAAATCTTTGTTTTCACAGGATTAATCTCTGTGCTTTGCTACTGTTAAGTTGAAAGCTCAGCAAAAGCAACTGGCCTGTGTCTGTATCTGCAGTCTGTCGGGACGCGTTTGAGAACTTGTGCTGAGATGAATAATGATCAGCAGCGCCGCGGTACAGTTTGCCCTGCATAAGCCATAAATTACCCAGCTAAAGGCATCGTGCAAGCTGGGGATCCACTGCTATTAAAAGAAAAAACAACTTCATTGGTCCCCAACAGGTGGCTGTCGTAACTGAATGCAGTGGGAGGGTTTCTTTTCTTTAATATATCCGCATGCGTTGTTAATTACTTGCATAGTTTTGTTAATTGACTATCAAATGTAATTAATCCCTAGTCTTAACTGCAGGCATAAATCCAATTTTGCGTATTTCAATAATCTTTTCAAATGAAGTTGAGTAGATCCGTGTTGAGAAGGTATATTTCAAAAGGGTTGACATTCATATACACACAAAAAATTATGGTTTGATATTACAGCAGGGGGAAGGGGGAGAAACATTTATTATTATTAAACTGTGGTTTACTAAACAAACTATGTGCTTACACTTTTGGATGCAAAACATGTTAGCGGGATATTTAAAAAAAGTGAAAGTGATGTGACATGTAGCCAAGTATGGTGTCCCATACTCAGAATTTGTGCTCTGCATTTCACCCATCCAAGTGCACACACACAGCAGACTAACCACACACCGACTCTCTAACCATTAGGCCACAACTGCCAATTTTGATCTATATTTTAGAACTACACTGATCAGGCATAACATTATGATATTCTAATATTGTGTTGGTCCCCCTTTTGCTGCCAAATCAGCCCTGACCCGTCGAGGCATGGACTCCACTAGACCCCTGAAGGTGTGCTTTGGTATCAGCAGATCCTTTAAGTCCTGTAAGTTGTGAGGTGGGGCCTCCATGGATCGGACTTGTTTGTTCAGCACATCCCACAGATGCTCGACTGGATTGAGTTGTTGTGCTCCTCAAACCATTCCTGAAGCATTTGTGCTTTGTGGCAGGAGCATTATCCTGCTGGAAGAGCCACAGCCACCAGGGAATGTTTCCATGAAAGGGTGTACATGGTCTGCAACAATGCTTAGGTAGGTGGTACGTGTCAAAGTAACATCCACATGGATGGCAGGACCCAAGGTTTCCCAGCAGAACATTGCCCAAAGCATCACACTGCCTCCGCTGGCTTGCCTTCTTCCCATAGTGCATCCTGGTGCCATGTGTTCCCCAGGTAAGCCACGCACACGCACCCGGCCATCCACGTGATGTAAAAGAACACGTGATTCATCAGACCGGGCCACCTTCTTCCATTGCTCCATGGTCCAGTTCTAATGCTCACGTGCCACTGTTGGTGCTTTTGGCGGTGGACAGGGGTCAGCATGGGCACCCTGACTGGTCAGTGGCTGTGCCGCCCCATACGCAACAAACTGAGATGCTCTGTGTATTCTGACACCTTTCTATCAGAACCAGCATTAACTTCTTGAGCAGTTTGAGCTCCAGTAGCTCGTCTGTTTGATCGGACCACACGGGCCAGCCTTCGCTCCCCACGTGCATCAATGAGCCTTGCCCGCCCATGACCCTGTAGCCGGTTCACCACTGTTCCTTCCTTGGAGCACTCTTGATAGATCCTGACCACTGCAGACCGGGAACACCCCACAAGAGCTGCAGTTTTGGAGATGCTCTGACCCAGTCGTCTAGCCATCACAATTTGGCCCTTGTCAAACTCGCTCAAATCCTTGATAGACACTTTTAAGACATGTTATCGGTGTATAAACTTATTTTATCTTATAGTTAGGTTTATGTTTAGGTTTAGGGGACAGAATATACAGTTTGTACAGTATAAAATTCATTATTTCTTTGGAAAGTCCCCATAAAACATGGAAACTTAATGTGTGTGTTTATGTGTGCGCGCACACTTAATGTATTAAAGAACTCTTAATACTAATGTAATTAATGTCCAATAAAGGCTGAATTAAAGCCCTTAATTGATGACAATTTCCAATTTTATTTACTAATTACTGTTAATAAGCTGTTACTAAAGCATTATCTAACTCTTTACATATGAGATAATTAAACAATAACACTATGGTAATTACACCGATAATGAATGAAGAACTTACTATAGTCTATTAATGTATTAACTACAGTTTATAAACTATTAATTAACTATAAAGAAATTATTTGCAAATGATTTATAAGTGCTTTGTTACTGTATACTTATTATATGTGTTGCCTAAATGTTTTATCATTAACTCATTCCCTAATTGCTTGTTCAATTATGTGCAACATTTTACTCATTCCTGCAGATTTTGTGTTCACACTCAAAGTGTGCGCACATAAAGCCGACCTGTCTATCTATCTATCTATCTATCTATCTATCTATCTATCTATCTATCTATCTATCTATCTATCTATCTATCTATCTATATATATATATATATATATATATATATATATATATATATATATATATATTTATATATATATAAATTAAATAGCATACATTTTGAAAATAAAAAATATATATATGGATAAAGACATCCATTTAAGTTTATTTTAGTACTTCCATCCGTGAATTACTAATTAGTTAAATAGAATTAGTTAAACATGTTTTATATTTCCCCACAGAGATGCTCATATGCCGCTTTGTGCTGAAAGCGATGTAGGACACGAGCAGGAAAGAGAGCATTGTTTTTCTTATATCTTCATGTTTTCTCCTGATGTTCCAAAACTAAAAATGTATGAAATGCGCTATACACATAAACTTAACGCACCTTAAGTGTAATAACAAGCACAAACTGTGTTAAATAGAATTTGAAGTAAAACGTATCTGCTCTACACTGTTTTCTACTTCACCACAGTAAATGATGCAAATATACTCCTAATTAAAAGCAAACAAAAGGAAGAAACGTGTATAATCCCCTGTGAGAGACGTAAATGAAGATTTGGGAAAATAAATAAGAGATTCCATGTCCAGTAAAATAAAATGTAGTAAGCCTATTGTTAAATTTGTGGAAAATTGGGTGACCAGATCTCAAAATGCTGGCAAAGCTTAAATTGAGCTCACCTCACAAAGCCTACCTCTCTCATTCAGTATGAATCCATGTTTCCATGGCTGCAATGTAACATTTAATTGCGAACCTATTATTTATTTTGCAAATAAATGTTTGTGCTCCACTCGTGTCATAATTTTCATGTAAAACAGCATTCACATACAAAAAAAAAAAAAGTGTTTTGGCCAACCAATGCAGGTGATAGCCACTGCGGTGGTGCGGTTGTCACGCACAGCCCTATCGCTGGGTAACAAACTGTTGTAATATGCGGACAACATTTTGAAAATAACATCTAATTATCTATAATTAGTTATCTATAAATATAAATAATCTATAATCTTTTAAAATCGAATTATTTTGTACCGTATCCATGTCATTTTCTATACGTAAATCTATAGGTATCTCTCCCTGGTTTTCTGCAACCTAGCTGCGCACGCATCCTGTAAGTTTACGAACAGATAATTGGTCTACAGTGAAACACACATTCGTAAGAGGGACGATTACATATGAGTGAAAAAGAAATCCCTTCTGTCAACAAAAGTAAAAGACCCACATTTTTTTTAACAGCCTATCTATTGACTTTAAAGATTACTGTGGCAATAAAAGTAAAGGCCACTGCTTTTCAAGAGCACCCTGAATAAACTCTGAAATGTGGATTGTACAAAGTGAAATAACTTTTTGGTTCCTCTCCTCCACATACACTGTGAGTGGCTGGTCTGATCCATATCTGAAGTAATGACCCTCTCATTTCTCTCGGCACCTACCCCCCAGGAAGGTCCTACTATTGTGGCAATGTGTTATTGACTCGTCTAAGAAAATCAGCAAACACAGAGTAATTGGTGGAGCTGGTGGTTCCCCTCAAGCGCCCTCCTCCTCCTCTGACAAGCCAAACATAAATAAAAGAGGAGGAAAGTGATGAGAGGGGCCTGGAGCCACGCCAGATGAGGAAAAGCCACAAAGGCGGGCAATGACACACATATCAACGCAGCCCCTGCAAGGTAAACAATGACTCCAAATTATGAGCTGAAGTTTTAATTAAGACGAGGCTTTACTAATTACAGCCCCTGACAGCGATGATTGAGCCTGAGATCCCATGTTCTGATTAGTCAGAGCTGTCGGAAACCCTTACTGCTGGGGCTGGAGACAATGATAAAATTACCTGCCCTTTCTCAGCGGGAGCACTGCTCATCATCCTCAACTCCAGGCTCCTGCCGGTGCTGTGCAGACTGTGGACAGAGGAAGTGATGTGGAGCTGATCAGTGGCATGGCTCTTATTCTTAATCAGAAAGAGCCAGTGTGTGAAAGAGAAAGAGGAAAGACAAAGTAAATAAAGGTTAAGGGTGCAATATGTATAATTAACTGAGCCGGAACATATTATAATAATTTTGATACCCTCTTAAGCATTCTGATGTCCACCTGGGATGAATATGATTGATTTCAGGGTATTATGATTATTATCTGGCTCAGTAAGTACATGATGAAAGAGAAACTGGTTTCAACTTGATTGACTGGCCGAATGTAACTCTCAGGGAGTCAGAATGCAAAAGTATCGTTTAGTCTGTTCTGAAATAAAGTTTTGTTTACAAGTTTCTACAGTGACTAATACCTGAGTTTTCTAAGGTTGATGGCATATCTTTGGGTTTGAAAGGATCACAGTGTACAGTTTGAAAGATATTCATCATTTTGTTTGAGGGAGATAGAAGCAAGTAAACAAGATTTCCGTATACTTTATATAATACTTGTTTGGAGTCCGCTGTGAGTGATTCAGACTGTGTTCGCCATCAGGCACCAGATCTCGACTGAAGGAGGAGGTCTGGGGGAATCAGAGATGGGTTGTAGTCATGCAAGACTCGGGCGGCTCAATTAGCTTGGCTCAGGCTAACATCCTTCCTCCCACAGAGGAGACAAAATTCATGATGTGGTCAGGCAGAAGGGCCAGATATGCCCCTGCATGAGCTGTAACTATTGCCACAGAGCCTGGCTTGTGGACCCTGGATGTGGGAGCTGTCGAAGATTTACATGTACCTCTACTCACTCACCGTCATTCAGACATAGTGACATTATGCAGCCTCCTGCCGAATGACATGGTGCCACATTCAACTGAGGCCTTACATGCTCAGCTATTCTTTTGCATCATGACATAATGACATTATCACATATATGTCCCTGATATTCTGGTAACAAGACATCGTAAAATAAAGTGTAATCTAAACCGCAAACAAACTATTTAAATAAGAATCCTGCATGTTCTGCTTGTCTGTGAGAATGAATAGCGCTGATGCACGATTTAATTTACCACACACACACACACACACACACACACACACACACACACACACACACACACACACACACACACACACACACACACACACACACACACACTCACACAGAAGCATGCATGACGCTTGCAGTGTTTTCAGCCTCTGCTGCCTCACTGTTCGAGGACATAAATGCATGAACTTCATCTCCAGAGCCGCTCTGAAAGTCACTTCATGAGCATTTCACAGTTTCATTTAACGTAAAATTATCACAATATTATAAACACAAAAATTCTAAGCTCGCAGCAAGCTCACAAGTTCAGTTTAACTTGAAGAAATTGTGACAAATATATTACTGTTGTACAGTAGAATTTAGCTACGTTTCAATGTAATAATAATATTTACACTAATAGTAATAATAATGATTCATATTTTCATTCTGCTCTGTACCTCATACAAAACTATTTTATACCGCATTGTATAAAATACAACACAAAGTGAACTACTTTTAGTACCACAATAAATAAATGATTGTGATTACACTTGTAATATGTCTGTTATGTTTTTCTTCATAACTGTACGTAGTTTTAAGAAATGGTCATGTATAGGTTTAGAGGCAGGAGTAGTTGTGCTGTATTGTTACTAAAAATTTTATTTTCCTACACATCAGTGATCTTACATGTATCTATAAAATGGTAAAAAGGAGATTATACAGATATCTTTAAAGATTCTATCCAACGTGCAAAAATACTATATATATATATTCAATTCACTAAATAAACTGAAACAAACAAAAAAATCGAAATATTAACAAAAACTATTCAAACTATTTTCATCTACCTATTTTTATGCAAATTTTGGGATATTGCATCAAAAATGCTGAATGGAAACGCCAAGATGCGCATAAATTCTAAAAATGTGCATAAAAATGCATGTGCTCGTTTGAGTTAGATACATTTTCTCTCCGATACGGAAACATGCGCATAAAAAAATCATGTGACTTTCGCGATGTAACTGCATAACTGTACTAACCAGCAGAAAAATCTTGTTTGCAAAGCATCTGAAATGCTGTTTTGGTCATTCAGAAGTCTGTCATTAAAGATGCTCGGTATATTTTCCTCCTAGAGCTGTCTTACATGCGTTCCCAAACAGCAGCTGCAAATCATTTATTATATACAAAAATGATTATATATGGTGGCTTCTCCTATGTTTCTTAGTGATTTTTTAGCAGTAGTTTATCAGGAAGTGACGATTATGTTCTCTTCGACTCAGTGGATGGAAACGGTGCTTTATTCGCATTATCTTGGAATGAGAAAGCAAGATTCTCCACCGTTGCTATAACTTAAACTGATGAAAAGTCATACTCAGTACCCAACTGCCCGACAGAACTATATCAGATCTACAAAGCTGTCGTCTGTTCATCATATAGGATCAAAAACAACCCGTCCTTGGTTGATCCAGTGTGGCTCGTGTTACTGTGCAAACACCATTTTGCTATTCACTAAACTTTATTTGCATACAGAACATCCCAAATTATTTTTTACAGTCAGGAACAAATAGGCTACATGTCTAAATTATTTTCTATATAGAACATTACTATTTTTAATTGTATGTAGAACTGATCTGAATTTATATACATAAAATACATATTTAAATCTTAATTCTCAAATTACATTTAAACTTTAAAATGCTATATAATTTCTTGTAAATGCATTGTTGCTAGCTTGACTTCGTCATTCTCAGATTCTAGTCAGAATATGAGTCTGATTCTGCTCCATTGGGCTGTGATTATGGGGCGTGTTTTAACCAAACCAGGAAAGAAAATGCCTCTGCACTCATTGGACAGACCAACAACCAATCAGAGCAACGGAGTAAGTGATGAGCGATGCATAGTTGTCAACAGAACTCAACTGCACGCACGCTGGAAGAAGTAGAAGAAGAAGAAGATGAGTGTAAGCGATCTTTGCCGGTGTTGTAAAAGAATTTCAGGATACACGGAGTACTTACCAACACAATCATAATTTTTGAGAGAAATAGTAAAGGTGAATGCATATACGAACAAGTTCTCCATTTAGGATTAGAACAAATTCAACCCAAGTGCTCTTTGATGACGTGGATGATTACATTATATTATCTGTCCATCATCGTATAAAGCCTCCCCTGACAATTTGATTGGTCCGAACAGCTCTGGTTTGAGCATAGTTACTCCATAACAGCCAGCATCCATATCACCCTGTAACCCAAGACTGGTTTCCCACCGAAGCTAAGCAGGGCTGATCCTGGTCAGTACCTGGATAGGAGACCTCCTGGGAAAACTAGATTTCTGCTGGAAGAGGTGTTAGTGAGGCCAGCAGGGGGCGCTCACCCTGTGCTCTGTGTGGGTCCTAACACCCCAGTGTAGTGATGGGGACACTATACTGCAACAAGCACCGTCCTTCAGATGAGACATTAAACCGAGGTCCTGACTCTCTGTGGTCATTAGAGATCCCAGGATGTCCTTCAGAAAAAGTGTAGGGGAGTAACCCCGGCATCCTGACCAAATTTGCCCATTGGCCCATATACATGACGGAGATCAGACACAGACTGGAAGAAAAGGGAGAACTAAATAGGGAACACAAACAAGATAATTACAAGACACAGTTGACACAGATGAACTAATAATGATGTGACCATGACGACAGACGAGTGGCGGGGAAACTAAAACAAAGGAACATGTGACCAGGAGGAAAACACTGAAAGTCCATGACAACACAGAACATGACGGTGACAGTGCAGTGTTTGTACGTCTAGGAGCTGAATGCTGTGTGAGTATCAGACAGTTTTCAAGTCACTTTCTGATGGTAGACCAGGAGAACAATGTCAAGTGAGGAGTTAGGAAGAGGTGAGGACTTTTATTTTATTTAAAGTTGCGATGAATCGTTTGTAGCAACAGATCTTATCTTCTGTATAGAAGTCGGAGTGTAACAGATTATTGGAAAAGAGGACACATTGATTTTTGAGATGTGGGTGTTGCAGTCAAAAATGGAGACAGATGAACATAAGCACAGATGGGGGGGAAAGTCACAGTACAGGACAGGCATGGAAGCAAAACACACCAGAACCCATGTCTTACACAAAACACAATATGCAAAACAGAAGAGCATGTGCAAAAATATATGGGGAGATTTGATGGGGTGGAACGGGAGATTTGCATCATGGAGGTGACAAATCTCCTATCTGCTATCTTGTCAGTATGGACCAAAATCTCTGAGGAATGTTTCCAGCACCTTGTTAAATCTATGCCATGAAGAATTAAAGCAGTTCTGAAGGCAAAAGGGGGTCCAATCCGGTACTAGCAAGGTGTAGTGTATAAAGGCTGTTATGGGGAAGATTTTGCAGGTTTTGGCGGATATTTATAGAATACATTTCTGCATTTATTTGCCTTGATAGTGCCTATTTGTCACCCTACCACTGAAACTCCACAGAATTATGTCAATTCTTCAGACCTTCAATCAGGTGGAGACACATTTCCTGACAGGCAACAGGACATTTCTATGGGTTCCAGTGTAACGGGTCCTTGGCAAGAATTTCTGACAGGTGCTTTTTAATTTATTTACTTCAAAATCTTGGTGTAATAAAATCTTTTTGTGAATGCATTGCATGTTTTGATTATTGATGGACACCTTTAAGTAACATTTTGCATTGTGAAACAATATAAATAACAACAACAAACGAATAAAACCAAATCTAAAATATAGCAGAAATTATGCAATCCAAAAACAGTCCATGTGTCACAAAAAGCAAACAAAACAAACCAACAAAAATGACATGAGGATATGCAAATTAATAAATACTATTAAATCAAACAACATGAAAGCTATGAGAGCTAAATCAGTAACGTTTTGCAACAAATATGAATACATCAACAATATTCAGATTTTCTGGTCATTAAATGTTAGAGAATTCAGGAAGCACTGTCTTTTAGTTGGACTGAGTCAACAATAGGACTGCAACTAACAACTATATATCTATTGATTATTTATTTAATTAATCCAATAAAAATCCGGTAATACTTTATAATAACCGCATTCTATGAATCATTAGTTAAGCATTAGTAAATAGTCCATTCATCCTTTATAAAACATTAATAGACATTAATAAGCAGTTTATAAATACAGCTCTAAATGTTTTAGTCTTGATTTATATGCATATCTATAATGTGTTTAACAATTGTATTTTCCTACTTAATTAATGATCAATTTATCATTTCTAAACTACGTTTTACATTATGTACAAACCAGTTAATTAGGAGTTGTCATAAGATATTTTAGAAAGTGTAAGTAAATGGTAACACAATAATTACAATAATGTTGTGTTAGTTAACATTAGTTAATGCATTAGTTAACATGAATGAACAACACCTCTGTTCAGCATTAATCTTAACTCACACATATATTAATGCATCTATTCACATTAACAGTGCATTAAATATTAAATAATGTTAATAAAGTACACAACAGCATTTTTACCTTTAGCGTAAGATGAGTTAGAAATGATCATCCTTAGTGTGTGTCAACTGCTACGTAAACTAATGTAAATAAGTGCAGTAAGATAACCTTACAAAAACAGTAAAGCTACAGACACTGTTCATGGTTAGTTCATGTTAACTAATGCATTAACTAATTGCACTGTTAATGTGATTAGATGCATTAATATATGTGTGAGTTAAGATTAACAAAGATTAACTAATGCTGAACAGAGCCTTAGTTAATGGTTCATGGTTAGTTCATGTTAAGTAATGCATTAACTACTGTTAACTAATACAACCTTATTGTAAAGTGTTAACAAATAGGTTAATCATTTACTTACACTTTCTAAATGATCTTATGAACCACTGAAAACTCATAAAAACTGGTTTGAAAATAAATGTATCATTAATAAAGTATGTAAAAACAATAATTAAACACATTATAGATATGCTTATAAATCAAGAATAAAGCATGTATAGCTGTATTTATAAACTGCTTAACTAATGATTCATATAATGATACCCCAAATCCCAATTTTATATTTTATTAAATAAGCATGTTATTTCACATCCCAGATCTCTTTGAGTGCATATGTTGTTGTCTGAAGCAAAACATGAAAATCTGAACAATTTGAACTTGGTCCCACTTTATATTAGGTGGCCTTAACTACTTGGAAAAATAAGTACAATGTACTTATTGTGTTGCAAAACTCTTTTGCTGATATTGAGGTGGGATACGGGTAAAGTTAGGGACAGGTGTGGTGGTGTGGGTAAGTTTAAGGGTAAAGTTAGGGACAGGTGTGGTGGTGTGGGTGAGTTTAAGGGTAAAGTTAGGGGCAGGTGTGGTGGTATGGGTAAGTTTAAGGGTAAAGTTAGGGACAGGTGGTGGTGGTGGTATGGGTAAGTTTACAGTGGTAAAGTTAGGGACAGGTGTGGTGGGATGGGTAAGTTTAAGGGTAAAGTTAGGGACAGGTGTGGTGGTATTGGTGAGTTTAAGGGTAAAGTTAGGGACAGGTGTGGTGGTATGGGTAAGTTTAAGGGTAAAGTTAGGGACAGGTGTGGTGGTATGGGTAAGTTTAAGGGTAAAGAGCTAGGGACAGGTGTGGATGGGTAAGTTTAAGGGTGGGTGGTGGGTAAGTTTAAGGGTAAAGTTAGGGACAGGTGTGGTGGTATTGGTGAGTTTAAGGGTAAAATTAGGGACAGGTGTGGTGGTATGGGTAAGTTTAAGGGTAAAGTTAGGGACAGGTGTGGTGGGATGGATAAGTTTAAGGGTAAAGTTAGGGACAGGTGTGGTGGGATGGGTGTGGGTAAGTTTAAGAGTAAAGTTAGGGACAGGTGTGGTGGTGGGTGGGTAAGTTTAAGGGTAAAGTTAGGGACAGGTGTGGTGGTATTGGTGAGTTTAAGGGTAAAGTTAGGGACAGGTGTGGTGGTGTGGGTGAGTTTAAGGGTAAAATTAAGGACAGGTGTGGTGGTATGGGTAAGTTTAAGGGTAAAGTTAGGGACAGGTGTGGCGGTGTGGGTAAGTTTAAGGGTAAAGTTAGGGACATGTGTGGTGGTGTGGGTAAGTTTAAGGGTAAAGTTAGGGACAGGTGTGGTGGTATTGGTGAGTTTAAGGGTAAAGTTAGGGACAGGTGTGGTGGTATGGGTAAGTTTAAGGGTAAAGTTAGGGACAGGTGTGGTGGTATGGGTAAGTTTAAGGGTAAAGTTAGGGACAGGTGTGGTGGGATGGGTAAGTTTAAGGGTAAAGTTAGGGACAGGTGTGGTGGTATTGGTGAGTTTAAGGGTAAAATTAGGGACAGGTGTGGTGGTGTGGGTAAGTTTAAGAGTAAAGTTAGGGACAGGTGTGGTGGTGTGGGTAAGTTTAAGGGTAAAGTTAGGGACAGGTGTGGTGGGATGGGTAAGTTTAAGGGTAAAGTTAGGGACAGGTGTGGTGGTGTGGGTAACTTTAAGGGTAAAGTTAGGGACAGGTGTGGTGGTGTGGGTAAGTTTAAGGGTAAAGTTAGGGACAGGTGTGGCGGTATGGGTAAGTTTAAGGGTAAATTTTCCTATTTACATGTTGTGATGTGTATAGTTACATCGTGTACAAATCGCAAGGTTACATGAGACACAGCCATCTTATAAACCTATACATTCTGGGGACTATATTCTCAGAAGGCGAAGCACTGCTACTTCTGGGGAGTGCGGAGTGATTTGCACCTGAAAAGCCCCGCAGTGAGGAGCAGAGAGTTCATAAAATGTATGTAATGATTAAAGTGTGTCAATTTATAAGTGTGTAAAAAGTTCAGATGAAGCAAACACATATCTAGCTACAAAAGCATTTCAAATTCACAGCCCTTTGAATTTGAATTGTATACTAAATTAGTAAAAATGAATAAATGAGGAAAAAGTGGAAGAAAATTAACTAAATACAGGTAAAGTTCAAGTTTCAAGCCAAAGTTGACAATCCAAATGGTGACCTTTTACACTATTATCCCACAACTCAGTGCAATATGGTTATTCTTTTTACAGTAATTTGCGTTATGAAAGAAAATGATCAAGCCTGCAGTTATTTCAGAGTACAAGTCTAAAATCTGTATCTTATTGTAGGAAAATGATGTTAGTTCTTGTTAAATCGTGGCCATTTTTAACAGTTATTTTGCAGTTATTTTGTAACATAAAGTCATTAAAATAATGATATAAAGTTTATTGCTGTGTCTTTTCTTAAAAATAGGGAAAGGGTCCACAACTGTGTCTCCTGAATCCACTGCTGGCATTTCTTCACAATGTCACTTCTTCACAGAAGGTAAACACATTCCCAGATCTAATCATCAACTGAGCCTGTGGCAATCAGGTGTGTTTATTTGTGTGTGTGTGTGCGCGCGTGTGTCCTCCAGAGCTGATAACCTCCTAGAACCTCCATTAACCAAGAAGAGCCCAATGTTTTATCAGCTCATACTGATTCTTTTTCTTTCCTCATTTACACATGCAGTCAAGAGTATGTTCTTCAACTGGTCGCCAATACCGCTTCAAAACACAATCTGCTCTTTACCAACATACATTAACCTGTCAAACTTTTCAACCCTGACTTCAATGAAACAGTTACAGTAGCAGTAGAAGGCCTGTGAGACCCAACCATCATATAAAGAGGCTCCCTGTAGGCACAGTCTCCCATAAAACAGAAATGAGAGCCATATGCAATGAGTGACATTTAGAAAAATGATCAATACTTAGAGAAGCAGTGGTATTACCATAGAATTTATAGCACCAAGATTTATCTTAGCCCCAGGCCAAGATACGATTAAGAGAGCAGAGGGCTTTTGGGACAGCTTAGCTTGTAAAACATCAGCCCGTAATTGGCATAGCATAATGTGGTGCTTAGCATTAAAGACATCTGTTTCATTCTGCTATGGGACGGTATTCATTTTACTTGTGGTTCCTGTTTCATATTGCTGAAACAAAGAAAGACAGCAATAGAACAAATAAAGAACTGCACATGTACAGTACACAAAAGGCATGAGATCCCAGGTGCTTTCCAATCACAATGATGGTTGTAATTTATAGTACCCACAGAGCAATAGAACTGCACGACAATAAAAAGATTGCCGTTTCTGTAAGGCTGCCATAGCAAGTTCAGTTCAACTCTAGGGGCAATTCAGCAAGAATTACCACAGCACAACCAGGAACAGTAACGCTTTGAATTAATATTACACATTTCATATGCAAATCATGAGATTGGGTTAGAAGACGACATAGGATAGAGGAAGTATGGTGGATGTATATCCTAAGATAATAAAATAAAAAGTATTTTGCTTAATGGACAGCACTGAACATTGTATCCAATGATTGCTAAGACGTATTACACACAGCTGCTTATTCAAATAACTAACCATGGGCAGTACATCACAAGCATAAGCCAGTCTCAATCTTATGCATTCATAGTTTAGTAAGTCAGTATCCACTGAGCATTTTCCCACAGGTGTCACATTGATCTAGGAAAAGAGAAGAAGTGAGGATCTAATAGCCAGCAGTCTTTATTCCATAAACACATACTGTAATCCAAACAAGAAGCAAATGGTAATGTTGTAAACATAAAATCCAAATAGATTTGACAAGAAATCTGAGGTATATTTTTACAGACTGCCAAAAGCTACAGAAAAGAGAAGCAAATTGATCGCTGCAATTCACAGAAACAACTGAACTCCAGGCAGCGAAACATGGCTTTGTGTCAATTTTGTGTCAATATGTTTAATTTTAAGGTAAAATCAAACCCTATATATTGTTTTATATATATATATATATATATATATATATATATATATATATATATATATATATATATACACACTCACCTAAAGGATTATTAGGAACACCATACTAATACTGTGTTTGACCTTCAGAACTGCCTTAATTCTACGTGGCATTGATTCAACAAGGTGCTGAAAGCATTCTTTAGAAATGTTGGCCCATATTGATAGGATAGCATCTTGCAGTTGATGGAGATTTGTGGGATGCACATCCAGGGCACGAGGCTCCCGTTCCACCACATCCCAAAGATGCTCTATTGGGTTGAGATCTGGTGACTGTGGGGGCCATTTTAGTACAGTGAACTCATTGTCATGTTCAAGAAACCAATTTGAAATGATTCAAGCTTTGTGACATGGTGCATTATCCTGCTGGAAGTAGCCATCAGAGAATAGGTACATGGTGGTCATAAAGGGATGGACATGGTCAGAAACAATGCTCAGGTAGGCCGTGGCATTTAAACAATGCCCAATTGGCACTAAGGGGCCTAAAGTGTGCCAAGAAAACATTCCCCACACCATTACACCACCACCACCAGCCTGCACAGTGCTAACAAGGCATGATGGATCCATGTTCTCATTCTGTTTACGCCAAATTCTGACTCTACCATCTGAATGTCTCAACAGAAATCGAGACTCATCAGACCAGGCAACATTTTTCCAGTCTTCAACTGTCCAATTTTGGTGAGCTTGTGCAAATTGTAGCCTCTTTTTCCTATTTGTAGTGGAGATGAGTGGTACCCGGTGGGGTCTTCTGCTGTTGTAGCCCATCCGCCTCAAGGTTGTGCATGTTGTGGCTTCACAAAAATGCTTTGCTGCATACCTCGGTTGTAACGAGTGGTTATTTCAGTCAAAGTTGCTCTTCTATCAGCTTGAATCAGTCAGCCCATTCTCCTCTGACCTCTAGCCCACAGGACTGCCGCATACTGGATGTTTTTCCCTTTTCACACCATTCTTTGTAAACCCTAGAAATGGTTGTGCGTGAAAATCCCAGTAACTGAGCAGATTGTGAAATACTCAGACCGACCCGTCTGGCACCAACAACCATGCCACGCTCAAAATTGCTTAAATCACCTTTCTTTCCTATTCTGACATTCAGTTTGGAGTTCAGGAGATTGTCTTGACCAGGACCACACCCCTAAATGCATTGAAGCAACTGCCATGTGATTGGTTGATTAGATAATGTTCACAGGCAAATTTGCCACTCAGTCCTGGCTCAGGGGACATGTTCCAGCGGGAAAGTGAAGTCCTCAATGCATACCTTCTATATCACAAGTGAAAAGACAATGACTGACAACCAAAGACTATAACATAGGGGTATAAATACATTGGGTAACAAAAGGCTAACAAGGCACAGGTGAAACTGATTAAACAAAATGGAATCTAATGAGGGTAACTAAGGAAACAAAGGCAAACAGGAACTACACACAAGAAGTGAAAACATGTAAATAAAAGAAAGAGTAAGGCAACGGAATATCAAAATAAAAGTCCTTGAACACAAAACACACAAGACACAGGGGAAATTGTGACATAAATGCCCCACGTCCTCTTTAAGGAGCAGATTCCAGTGGCTCCAATAAACAAAACATGAGTCTGGAAAGGTGGCAGAGTGGAGGCAGAACAGAGGGAGGGGGATGGAGGTCCAGGTCTTTAAGTTGGAAATGAGTAACAAAACTATGGTAATGCAGAGTACCAAGGTGAAGCCAGGTAAGCAGGTGGCCAGGGATGAACCAGCATAACAGGTGGCCAAGGTGAAGTCAGTAGAGAAGGGGGCCATGGTGGAGCAGGCAGAGTAGGTAGCTACCAAGGTGGAGAAGGAAGCCCTTATGGTAGAGCAGGTGGCACTGGAGACCACCAAGGCAGAGCAGGAGACCACCACGGCAGAACTGGCGGAAGTGGTACAAAGAGCATAAAACGTTTGATGGCCTTTATGACTGTGACAAGGAGCTTAGAGTGTGCAGAGTCAACCTTCATGGCCGTAACTGTCCAGACAGAATGTGCCATGACAAGATAAGTAGAGCATTCAGAGTAGTAATGGGAAGTTCGGATCATTTTACTGATTCGGATCTTTGAATCTTGTTCATCAAAATTAACAAATCTTTTTTTTTTTTTTTTTGAGTCATTTTGTTCATTTCAGCAGAATATAATTAAATGTTACATATTAACAGCCAAATTCCCCAACACATTAAAATGTTACATATAATGACTAAATCCCCCAACACATCAACTTACGAGATGTTGATCACATTTAGAATAATAATAATAAAAAAATAAAAAAATGCAATGCAAGGACAAGGACAAGGCCAAGGCCAAATAATGAGAAACAGAAACGATTAATTCATTGCTTATCTTGGTCTTCATTCAGGCTATGCAGACAGTTCACCTCATCTCCCGATCTGAGTCGTTCATTCATCCCCATAAACTATACAGCTATACAGTCCACTATCCAGGGTTCCTCAAATATTGCCCTGGAGGGCCAATGTGCTGCACCCTGATCAAACTTACCTACCTGTGATTTTCTAATGATCCTGAAGACATTGATTAGCATGTTCAGGTGTTTTTATTTATTTATTTATTTATTTTTATTGCAAAACTTGCAACATAGAGTGAACACAGAACACAACAACAAAACACCAAAACAACAATAAATCATCAGTAATAGTAACAGCAAAAAAAAAAAAAAAATGCAGAAATGACAAATAATAGTAGTAATAGTAGAAGTATTTAAATAGTAATAGCATGTATAATAATAATATTTTGTGATGACGGCAACAGTAATATCAGTAATAATAATAACAGTAATAATAACAATAATGATACTAAAGATGGTGATAAACTGTGTAGATGGCAATAGTAATATCAATAATAATAATAGATAACATTAAATAATAATAATAATAATAATAATAATAATAATAATAATAATAGTAATAAGAGTAGTGGTACTAAAAAAATTGGTGATGATAATATTTGTGTTGACAGAGAAAGTAAAATCAATAATAATAATAATAATAATAATAATAATAATAATAATAATAATAATAATAATAGTAATAAGAGTAGTGGTACTAAAAAAACAATTGGTGATGATAATATTTGTGTTGACAGAGAAAGTAAAATCAATAATAATAATAATTATAATGATAATAATAATGATAATAATAATAATAATAATAATAATAATAATAATAATAATAATAATAATAATAATAATAATAACATTTGTATCAATAATAATACCAACAGTAATAATAATAATAGTAATACTAGATATGGCGATGATGATAATATTTTGTACTAACAGTACAATTGTAATAGTGATATCAATAATAATAATAATAATAATAACATTAACAACAACAACAACAACGAAACAATAATGAAACAATGACACATATCTAACACATACCACACCTCTCCTAGTTTCTGTGTCAGTGTGCATGTTTTTTTGTTTTGTTTTGTTTTTTCTTTTTTTCTCCCCTTTTTCCCTTTCCTTTTTCCCTATCCTTCTCATTCAAGGTACAGTTAGTATTTGTTTGTATGCCTAAGCTGTGGTGGTGCATTAAAATCAGCATTTGGTGCATTAAAATCATGTGTGGTATATGTTAGGTGTTGATTTGATTTGGTTATATTTTTATATTTTAGATATTTATATTATTATTATTATGATCACTTCATTTATCTATTTATTTTTTTATTTTTGAATCATTAAATATATACATTATACCATTACCGTCCTTATATCAAGCAAAATATCATCACATTGCCATCATTTTATTACTGCTAAATGTTTCTATTGAAAATATTAATAACAATAATGTCAATAATAATTATAATAATGAAAATACTCACAATATTACTAAAACCTTGAATAAATTTCTGATGTGTATCTCATTTTAGCCAGCCTTTCCCCAGTGTAGTGTGTATCAGGTATCAGGAGCAATCGAAAGGTCTTCTTCCCATTGGATTGTTGGTAAAGTTATGGTTTTATTTGAATTAGTTATAATTCTGTATATTTTGGAAAGTATTTTTTTCGGGGAGGATATATTAACTAAATCTGCTAATGCGGTAGGAAGGTGAAGATTGATAGTTCTATTGTTGATTTTGGATAAATTGATAAAATGAAACAAAGTTGTTAGACTGAAAAATGTGATTTATATGTGTGCTGCCCTTTTGTGCCCATTTTTGGAAGTTGCTTGTGAAATCAGGGTTGTTCCAGAGTGGGGTGAGTTTAGATGGGGCCTGATTGGAATTTGTGATTTGATGATATTTCCACCAGGCTGTCAGAGCAGAGGATATTGTCAATGCTTTGAAACATGGGTGGTGTTTAATGGACTGACTAAGAAATGGGATGTCTGATATGTGCAAATTTTCGCAGAGTGATTGTTCTATGTCTAGCCATATAATGTCTGACTGAGTGGAGTCCATTTATATATGTATTGAAGTTGGTTTGGTAGTGAGTAACGGTAAAAAAGCGGTGCTTCAGTCTAAAGATTTGAACCAATTGAGAGAAGGTTGGGTTGGAATCATTGAGAATAAATAGTTTATTTTTGGAAGTACTGTCATTTTGATTATGGCTATTCTGCCCTGGATGGAAAGTGGTAAGTTCGTCTTCTAATGTTTTCAGTTGAGGAGTAAAGTTGAGTCCAGTCAGCTCTGACAGCCTGGAGGAAACCTTAACGCCTAAATAAGTAATGTGTCCTGTGCATAAAGGAATAGGTGATACCTGGGCTACCACATCCCATTTAGTTTGATGTAGTGGAAGAATTGAAGATTTATTCCAATTTATTGGATAATCTGATATTGAAGAGTATAAATCAATGGTTTTATTTATTTCTTGCAGAGATGATTGAGGAATTTGCAAAAAGAGTAAAATGTCATCAGCATATAAACTAATCTTATGTTGTGTTTGGGGTGTGTGAATTCCTCTGATGAGTGGGTTCTGACGGATGGCTCCTGCTAAGGGTTCAATGAAGATGGTGAATAAAGAAAGAGAGAATGGCCATCCTTGGCTAGTCCCCCTGTGCACTGTGAAGCTTTGTGATAAACGACTCACCAAAGCCAAATTTTTGTAATGTGGTGAATAAAAAGTTCCAATTGACTCTGTCAAAAGCTTTTTCTGCATCTAAAGTGACTATATTTTCCTGTTGTAGTGATGAATAATGGATTAAATCGTATAATATGCATGTGTTGTTGGATGCCTGCCTACCTTTAATAAAACCAGTCTGATCCGGGTGGATTATGAATGGGATATTTTTTTCAATTCTATGTGTAAGAACTTTACTGATTATTTTAATGTCTGCATTGATGAGCGATATAGGATGGTAGTTTGACTGAAGGGTTGGATCTTTATTAGGTTTAAGGATAAGTGAAATAGTGGCTGTGCTCATGTGCACTGGTAATCTTGAATTCAGGTGTGTTTGAGTAGGGTTAGAGCTAAACTCTGCAGGAAAGTGGACCTTGTGGGCCAGATTTGAGGATCCCTGGTCTAGACTGTAGTAATGGATACAGAACTGATTAGTTCATCTCTTGAGTCTCAGGTTCAAGTCATTTGTTCATCATGTGACAGTCACATAAGCTGAGCTATATAGTCGGTTTCGGATACAGAAAATATTAATTAATCTCTCGAGTCTCGGGTTCAAGTCATTCATTCATCATGTGACAGCCACATAAGCTAAGGCTATGCAGTCGGTACCGGATACAGAATTGATTAGTTCACATCTCGAGTCTTTGGGTTTGAGTCATTCATTCACCCCGTGACAGCCACAAAAGCTGTGCTATGCCGTGCTATTAGTTCATCTCTCGAGTCATTCCTTCTTTTGTCACGTAACTATGTTGTTCCCATTCAGTCGGTCACTCTCGACGCCACGTCGGAGTACCGACGAATAGAAATCTCGCTCGCGAGAGCCAATCTACTTCGAGTGTAACTAAAACGAGCCAATGCACATTGGCATGCAATGATTGCACCAGGTGCTCATGCCACGCTGTGCGGGTATAAATGAGACACAGGTGATTGCATCAAATTAGCATTTTGCTTTGGAGCCAAGTGGTAGATGGTTACTACAGATATCACTCCTTACTTCGCAGTCCTGACTGAAGACGGAAGCCGCCTTTCGGAAGCGATCTCTTCATTCAGTGTTGGTGTGACGGCACAGCAGCGGGTGGTTTTCCGATCATCTCTCTTTGTTGTTTGAACAGAACAATCACAAAGGCTGTTCTCACAGCCGGTTCGGTGCGCTAGGTGGAGAGAGCTAAAAAGCCGTTCCCACGGCTGGTAAGAGAGTGCCTTCGTGTGAGAGAGCGCGCACGTCAGGCTGCACTATCCCCTGACGGTGTTGCCGCGACCCCTCCCCCTGCGTGCTTCAGCACCAAGGAGAGCGTCCTTCTGAAAGAGCTTACACAGATAGAGCTTGCGTCTTTTTCAAGATGACATTCTATCTGTGTGTTTCTGGATGCGGTGGTTTCCTGTCACCGAGGGATGGTCATCAGCGCTGTATCTCGTGTTTGGGCGTTCAGCACGCTGAGGCAGCGCTGGTGGATGAATCATGTTCTCACTGCGGGAACATGACCATCTCGGAGTTGCGATCGCGGCTCCGTCTCGCAAGGGGCGGAGCCTCTGTGCCTCTGCCGCGATCTAACTCTCCTCAGAGAGTTACTTCAGGCAGTAGCCCGGCTGATTTGAGGGTTATGGTGAGCGCGTTTCCCCCAGGGAACCAACCCCCGGGGAACCCTCATCCCTCTCGCACTCCGCAGCCAGTAGAGCTGCCATTGGAACGCGGTGGGCCGTCCACAAGATGTGCACCATCCGTATCCTTTGGGGCTCCCCTTGAGGACCAGATGTCCATCGCTGCATCGGAGGGAAGGTCAGAACTCTCTGGAGAGGATGTGTCGGCACAGTGGGCTCCTCCGGGTAGACCCGCTGTGCCCGATACTGATCCGGAGATGATGGCTATGCTTGCCCGGGCCGCCAAGAGAGTCGGGCTTGTGTGGAACCCTCCACCGTGTCCCGAACCCTCAAGGCTGGATGATTGGTTTCTCGGGGTGGCCCGTGCTGGTTCTCAGCACCCCACCCCGGTGCCTTTTTTCCCGGAGGTGCACGAGGAGCTCACGAGGTCATGGACGGCACCTTTTACTGCCCGAAACCGGCCTAGTGGATCCTCCTCCCTCACCACCTTCGATGGCGGACCTGCAAAGAGATACACGCAGGTTCCCCCCGTGGAACGGGCCGTTGCTATGCAACTGTGCCCTAACTCCACTTCCAGGGGGAACCCGTGTCTTCCCTCCGGGGCCTGTAGGTACTCATCCGATCTGATCGGGAAGGCCTACCTGGCTTGTGGAGAGGCAGGCTCCGCTTTACACGCTACGGCGTTGTTGCAGGTCCATCAGGCCCTGGCTCTGAAGACCTTGCACGAGGGTGGTCACGATCCCGCAGTTCTCCAGGAACTGAGAACCGCAATGGACCTCGCGCCGTGCGGCGACGAAGGTTCTGGCGCGGGCCGTGGGTCGTGCGATGTCCACTATGGTGGTCCAGGAACGCCACCTCTGGCTGTGTCTGGCGGACATGAGGGAGCCCGACAAAGTCAGGTTCCTTAACTCCCCCGTCTCCCAGACTGGCCTCTTCGGCGACGCGGCCCAGAACTTCGCCCAGCAGTTCTCGGCGGCGCAGAAGCAGACTGAGGCGGTCAGTCACATTCTGCCACGGCGGTCAGCTGCTGTCTCCACCGGCAGCGCCTCAGCCTGCTCGTCGCCGAGGGCAGCCGCCTGCGTCTGCCTCCGCTCCCGCGCCGCAGCAGCAGCCTCCACCCAAGCGGCGTTGTGGAGCCGGGCGCAAGCAGGCCGCCCTACCCGTCCAGACGCCTGCCAAGAGGGGTGGCAAGGCCAAAGGCAAGCTGCCACGAGACGGGCGACCCGGAGGTGAGGAGGACTGCTCTTCTGGAGATGGTGACCACACCGCTCCATCCCCCGGTGGAGGGCCGGGAGGAGAATCTTGTGTTCCATTTTGTTTCTGTTCCGCCGCTGGGCTCAGCCCCAGCGGTACCCAAATTCTCAACACAAGAGCAGTTCCTTCCATCTCCGGGTCTGCAGGGGGCTCGGAGAGTTGTGGCCGGTCAAACGCCGGACCACACTCATCCTCCCTATTCGCCAGCGGGCAGCAGTGGACAACCCCCTCATGTTCCTGCTGCCCACCTGTGGAATCAGGTAAGTGTTGCACGGCACACTCTCACCTCGCTGCGGGCCGCCTCCACGAGACAGCCGCCCCAGTCCGGTACCTGCATTCCACCTCGCTGCCCCACGGTGGGTACGCCGGTGGTCCCTATGGTCCTGCTTGTACGGTCCCTGGGAGCCTGGCTAGTGCTCCTCGGTCCATCTCGCTGGCTCATTCGGACCATCAGGCTCGGCTACGCGATTCAGTTCGCCTGGCGCTCCCCCAGGATCAGGGGCATCCGCTTCACTTCGGTGAATGCTGCAGATGCCCATGTCCTGCGTGTGGAGATCGCTGTCCTACTGGCGAAGGACGCGATAGAGCCGGTCCCTCCAGCCGATATGAAGACCGGCCTCTACAGCCCGGACTTCATTGTACCCAAGAAAACCGGTGGGTTACGGCCAATCTTGGACCTGCGAGTCCTGAATCGGAGCCTCCACAAGCTACCGTTCAAGATGCTCACGCAGAAGTGCATTTTCGAATGCATCCGTCCCCAAGATTGGTTTGCAGCGATCGACCTGAAGGACGCGTACTTTCATGTCTCGATCCTTCCTCGACACAGGCCATTTCTGTGCTTTGCGTTCGAGGGTCGAGCATGTCAGTACAAAGTCCTGCCCTGCCCGGCTGGCCCTGTCCCCATGTCTTTACGAAAGTCACGGAGGGGGCCCTCATGCCCATGAGAGAACGGGGCGTTCGCATCCTCAACTATCTCGGCGACTGGCTCATTCTAGCACAGTCCAGGGATCAGTTGTGCGAACACAGGGACCTGGTGCTCAGACACCTCAGCCAGTTGGGTCTTCGGGTCAACTGGGAAAAGAGCAAACTCGCCTCCGGGCAGAGGATCTCTTTTCTCGGTATGGACTTGGATTCGGTCGAGCAGGCAGCGCGCCTCACAGAGGAGCATGTCCAGTCGATGCTGAACTGCCTGAACACGTTTCAGGGCAGGATGGCGGTTCCACTGAAACGGTTTCAGAGGCTCCTGGGGCATATGGCGGCTGCGGCGGCAGTAACGCCGCTCGGCCTGCTTCATATGAGACCGCTTCAGCATTGGCTACACGGCCGAGTCCCGAGATGGGCGTGGCAACGCGGCACTCACCGGGTGAGCATCACACCGGCCTGTCGCCAGTCCTTCAGTCCGTGGTCAGACCCTTCGTTCCTTCGGGCTGGAGTGCCCCTGGAACAGGTGTCCAGGCATGCTGTGGTTTTCACGGATGCCTCCGCCATAGGCTGGGAGCCACGCATACAACGGGCATGCAGTGTCAGGGGTTTGGACGGGCCCGCACCTGCATTGGCACATCAATTGCCTCGAGTTGCTAGCAGTACATCTTGCTCTGAGCCGCCTCAAAGGCGGTTACGGGCAAAGATGTACTGGTCCCTGACGGACAACACTGCGGCCGTTGCGTATATCAACCGACAAGGTGGTCTGCGCTCCCGTCGCATGTCGCAACTCGCCCGCCATCTCCTCCTCTGGAGTCAGAAGTGTCTGAGGTCGCTTCAGGCCATTCATGTCCCTGGTGTGCACAACCGTGTGGCCGACGAGCTCTCACGAGCTGCGCTCCCAGGGGAGTGGCGACTCCACCCCCAGGTGGTTCAGCTGATCGGGAGACAGTTCGGGGTGGCACAGGTCGACCTGTTTGCTTCCTCAGAAACGTCCCACTGCCAGTGGTTCTATTCGCTGACCGAGGTACACTCGGCACGGATGCCCTTGCGCACAGCTGGCCCCAGGGGCTGCGCAAATATGCGTTTCCCCCAGTGAGCCTACTTGCACAGACACTGTGCAAGGTCAGGGAGGACGAGGAGCAGCTCCTGTTGGTGGCGCCGTACTGGCCCAACCAGACCTGGTTCCCAGAACTTATGCTCCTCGCGACAGCCCCTCCTTGGCCGATTCCTCTGAGGAAGGACCTTCTGACTCAGAGACGGGGCACCCTGTGGCACCAGCGTCCAGACCTGTGGAAGCTTCATGTCTGCCCCGGGGACGGACGCGGAGGTTCTAGGTGACTTACCCCAAGAGGTAGTTAACACCATCACTTCGGCACGTGCACCGTCTACAAGACAGGCTTACGCCTCGAAGTGGAACCTGTTCGTCGAGTGGTGTTCTTCTCGCCGAGAGGACCCCCGAAGATGTTCGATCGCGTCTGTGCTTTCCTTCCTGCAACAAGGGTTGGCGCGTAGGCTGTCACCCTCCACCCTCAAGGTCTATGTTGCTGCTATATCCGCCTATCACGACCACGTAGAAGGTAAGTCGGTTGGGAAGCACGACCTGGTCGTCAGGTTCCTTAGGGGGGCGAGACGGTTAAATCCTCCTCGACCCCCCTCCATACCCTCTTGGGATCTTGCTCTGGTGCTCGAGCACTCCAGAATGCTCCATTCAAGCCTTTGCAGTCAGCAGAGCTAAAGATTCTGTCTATGAAGACTTTGCTGTTGGCTGCATTGGCCTCCATCAAGAGGGTAGGGGACCTGCAGGCATTTTCGGTCGATGAATCGTGCCTAGAGTTCGGGCCGGGTAATACCCACGTGGTACTAAGGCCCCGGCCTGGCTATGTGCCCAAGGTTCCTACCACTCCCTTCAGGGACCAGGTGGTGAACCTGCAAGCGCTGCCCCCGGAGGAGGCAGACCCAGCCCTAGCTTTGCTCTGTCCCGTCCGCGCTCTGCAGATCTACGTGGATAGAACTCAAAGCTTCAGAACCTCAGATCAGCTCTTTGTCTGTCACGGAGGCCAGCAGAAGGGGAAGGCTGTCTCCAAGCAGAGGATGGCCCACTGGATAGTGGATGCCATCACCTTGGCTTACCAAGCACAAGGTGTGCCCTGTCCGCTCAGGGTGCGAGCACACTCTACTAGAAGTGTTGCATCCTCCTGGGCGCTGGCACGTGGCGCCTCGCTGTCAGACATCTGTAGAGCTGTGGGCTGGGCGACACCCAACACGTTCGCTAGATTTTATAGCCTACGTGTAGAGCCGGTCTCCTCCTGTGTTCTCACCTCAAACGGGTAGAAGCACGGAGAGGCCCCGGCTCTTGTCGGCTTGCTGCGCTCCGGCGCTCTTATTCTCCAGAAGCAAACTCTGTGAGACCTCCATCACCCTCGGTGCCGGACGTCGCGAACGCGTCGGGCATCAGGCCCCTGCCGCTGAATCCTGAGAACCGGTAATGGGCTGGGGTTATATGAGTGACCCTACGGGGATCCCATATTTTCTTCCACGGTCGCTCCTACGGGAAGCCCGTGTCTTTCCCTTGGGAGAGCCTTCCCGTCACCGGGACTGAGCCCCCTCCTCCCTTGCGGGCTACGGCTCAGCATTGTACTCCACATAACTCCTCCGGGGTACGATGTGGGCTCCATGGCGGCCCCTTTTCTAGGGCACGCTTTCCCAGTGTCATCCAATAATCACTGAACAGGGTCATGCGGAACAGCAGTGATGGACTTCCTGGTGTGAGCCCCGTCTCATCAGGTAAGAGAGCTCAGGCGGCTCACACTGGGCACTGGAAGGGGGCAGAGGCCATGGCACTTTGGTAGGGATTCCTATTCGTCGGTACTCCGACGTGGCGTCGAGAGTGACCGACTGAATGGGAACGTCTCGGTTACGTATGTAACCCTCGTTCCCTGAAGGAGGAACGGAGACGCCACGTCCCGTCGCCATGTCCTCTGTACCCTGCTGGGGTGCCTGCCTACCTACTCGGCTCCTCAGCAAAAGGCTAATTTGATGCAATCACCTGTGTCTCATTTATACCCGCACAGCGTGGCATGAGCACCTGGTGCAATCATTGCATGCCAATGTGCATTGGCTCGTTTTAGTTACACTCGAAGTAGATTGGCTCGCGAGCGAGATTCCTATTCGTCGGTACTCGACGTGGCGTCTCCGTTCCCTCCTTCAGGGAACGAGGGTTACATACGTAACCGAGACGTTATTGTAGGTATCTTTGCTTTATCAAAGTGATTATCCCCATCATATGGATAACGTTTGTTTAAAGCACAACTCTTTATTATTACCACATGTTATGGAAAATAACCATCATGACACAAATTAAAAAATATATATATAAATTGCAAGAAATAAAAAAATCTACAATTTGACACCAGAAATGCATCATGTAACTGTAAGAGTAAAAAAAAAAAAGTATTACACGCTTGTTTGCAAGGACCTTTGGGAATTATTAACAAATTCTGTATCCAAATACAGCTGTGACGTCACAACTCGGAAGAGTCAGACCTGAAGACTCGAGAGGTGAACTAATCATGTCTCTTTCCGGGACAGACAGCATAGCCTCTATGGGGATGTCAAGGGATGAATGAACGCTTCAAACTTGAACCTGAAGACTCGAGACGTGAACTAATCAATTCTGTTTCCTGTACAGAACCTATGGGATATTGCACATGCGCCGTCAACACAAGATTAACAATTCACTATCTGAGACAGTTCGTTGTTCCTGAGTCCCAGAATGTTCACAGATGGCCTCCTAAGACATGACAGGGAGCATATTGCTTCTCAATACTCAAACTGATGCTTCCTCATTTCCTCACTCCTCTGTTCTTCAGCCTGTGACCCGGAAACCGATCAAAGTTAGCCATCCTGAAGAAATCTCAATTCTCTAATTGCACCATGAGGAGGAGAGGAACGAGGAGTTAGGAGGCTTCCTGAGGAGTCATGAGTGATGCACAGGTGTATCCTTTGCGGAAGTCTGTCCCCCTTCGCATCTGTCACAAAAAAATGTATTTATGCTTTTCTTTTGCAGTTTAAATAATCCATACGTCTCATACATTTCAACAGGTAATATTGTGTTATTATTATTTATTTATAATTTATTAAACAACTAAACCTTAACAACATAAGGGCAAACCCATTGAGCGCAGCTGATGATGTTTTGAAGTGATGTGAGTATTAAGAATATTCTAATCTACAAATAAGCTTTGCTTCGATTCCTCCACCCTCATTTTCTTTCCTTGCAGCCTTCCCACGCATCCTATGGGGGTGGAGCTGAGACGCAAGGAAATGAAACAAGGATGCACAAATTAGAAATGAGAAACACCCAGAGAGTTCCAAAACGGCCTCTGACGCAGTAACAAGCCAGGCAAAGGATTCAAAAATGGCCTCCTTGGCCTTAAACAGGCACACAGGAGGTTCAGTGATGACCTCCTTGGCCGATACGGGACAGACAAAGAGTTCATAAATGGCATCCTTGGCAAAGGGTTCTAAGATGGCTTACTTGGCTGTAACAGGGCAGGTAGAGTGTTCAGAGATGGCCTCCTGTCTGATAAAGGACACGATGAGAGTTCAGAGATGGCTTCTTTGGCCGGGACAGGGAATGCAAAGAATTCAGAGATGGCTTCAGTATTGTGACAGAGCAGGCAAAAGGTTCAAAGACAGACTCCTTGGCCAAAACAGGGCACACAGAATGTTCACAGACGGGCTCCTTATCCGTGAAAAGAAGCATAGAAAGTTCTAAAACAGCCTCCACGGCCATGAAAAGCTATGAGGAGCTTTAAGGAACAGGCGCCGCTCCGCCTCAGGAGAAGCTCCGCCATATCACAAAATGGTGCAGCTGTGTTTGGTCGCGTTCAGGTCGCTATGAACTGTGCTTTTTACATTTCACTGCCGGTTGTATATTCTGTATATAACTGTGTATGTGACAAATAAAACTCTTGAATCTTGAATCTTGAGAAGCTGTAGCAGTTGCCATTACTGGAAGCACAGTCGACTGTGGAAGGACTTCAGAGACCACTTGGGAGCACCAAACTTGGGACCACTGTACTTGAAAATGTTCCAGCACCAGCACCAGCTGAGAGTTTTCATGGCCGCACATGCCGACATCATAGGAGGTCCGCCACATTAGATGTAAGTCCCAAACAACCTTAAGACAGTCTTTGTTAATTCTGTTATGGTGGTCATAATGGCTTAGGACTGATGTGTTAAGGGGCTCATGCGCTGGGTCCATAGTGGGCGAGTGGCTATCCCAGTCCTCCTCTACCTCACCTCACCTTTTGAAGCTGAATCTGGATAATGGAAATGCATTGCATTTACACCTTCATTAAATCTGGTCAGACCACTTCCGCATGTGGTTTCATTGATCTGATCAAAGTTTTTTGACAATGCATCTGTTGACCACTCACCTCTGTCATATAGGCTTGCACAACATTAGCAAAATAAAATCGTTCAAGTCTCATAAAAAGCTGAAGCTATAAATGTGTCTTTGTCATTTTGTAAACTTTTAATGGTTTAAATTGTATTGAATCTTATGCCCGATAAAACCAATACTGTATCAATCCCCACAATTGCAAAATGGTGATGATAATGATGAGTCTAAGATTAGTATTTTTTGAAGCACAAAATATACATATATAAGCATTAATGAGAACATTACTTTTTTTATAGGTTGCTGCTGCTGCATCCTAATGTCTACATCTGCTAATTCTCTTCCTGGCACCAGGGATCCCTTCTACCAATAGTACTGATAATCTGCCGCTGAATAACAAATACCAAGTGTTTCATTAATGTTATTCACAACCTGTTAAATACCTGTCTCTGTGATATATTGATGTTCACTTGCTGCATTATGAAACTAGTATTAATTTTATTTACCTCCTTCTATATTTGCCTATGTCTTAAATACAGTTAGATTTGAACTGTCATGGTTTTCTGGATTGCTTCTGCTTTGTTAATTTTAGACATTTACTTGTATTTACAGGATTACAGCATTTAGATTGAAGGTTGTGACAATGTCACTAAAACTCTCAGTATAGAAAATCAGCCTCAATCCCTGATGAAACTCCAGTCAGCTCTGGCTACTGATCATCAGCCCTCTTTTTCAGCAGAAAACATTAACTAAATTATTGCAGAAATGCTACGAGTATAGCTCACCTTTAACAGTGAGTCCAGGCAGCCATATGTCAGCATCTATTACGCATTCTGAAGAAGTAGTTGATTATGGTTGGTTGGTTTTTCCAAAGAAACATAATGAATCTGATTACCGTAAATATTTCTGCTATGATGTTCAATTTATTCACTTCTGCCTTCAGCATTTCCAATGAATAAATCAGAAAGAGAAAGGCCGTAAATAAAACAATCTTATAATTTGTTTGAGAGCCAACTCAATTTGACGTTTTTTGGTACCCTGGCACAGAGAAGGAGGCAGGGGTGTAATTAATCTGTTTACATTAAGTGAAAAGATCAAAAGCCAAGTAAGATCTCTGTTCCATCTTGTAGATCTGATTATTAGCTGATTCTTGGCTTTCCTTTGTTGGCCTTCCACAATTCTCAGGTTGACTGGTCATTTGGCAGATTCTTCAAATGGGATCCAAATCTCAACCAACCTGCTTTGCACCTAACGCCTGTTGCCAACAGCAATGCAAAGTCACCCACCACCAGAGACTTGGGCCTCCACTCCAGCATGGGCAAGATCTTGCTACCCTGTTCTCCCTCTGTAACTTGAGCTAGTTTCTCACTTCAATAAACTCCAACCGCCCCAGTCTATGTACACATCAACTTATCACATTTCCTTTCTCAACCCTGTGGGTTCCTGCCTGTCAGACCTCATTCTGCTCCTTGCATTATCAGCCTTCCCTATACAATCTTCTCAGATGCTTCTGCATTAGGAGATGTTTGCAGTATCTGGCAGACCTAGGGAAGGCTGGTTTTGTATCCTTGGGAAATCCAAGGTCCTGATCTAATCTTCAAATTAAATTGCGGGCAATTTGAGGAAACATCAGGAGCTGCTTCTAAGAGGAGGTATACTGTGAGGTACACCATTGTGGTTAATTCTTCTTTTTAGCTGGTTTTGTAGACTGTTTCCCCCCAGTATTTTAAGACTATTGGGATCATCCCTGCATACTCCATCAATGGTTGTTGATGCTATCATTGGTGTAAACTTTCTTCAAATTCTTTGGAACAATTATCTCCAATGTCAAATTGTATAACAACACAAAATCAGTCTTTAAGAGATAATGGCACAAGCATTAATGGTAAGGTTTTATCACAGCCCACATTTACAAAATCACTTTATTAATTTTGATTGTTCAAATCTAGTAATTTGTACTATTTGCATACTAGGTTAAGGTGCATTCACATCAGCAAAATATGAAGCATAGCTCTCAAAGAAGCCCCTTTCAATCCAAGCAGCTTTCTGTTTGTTAATGCAGCAAATCGTGTGACCAATTTGAACACAAGCAAAATCTGCAAGGGGAAATCTTTTGCCCTCAAGCAAAATTCTAGATTGTGTGGATTCCTATTGAAATTACTCGATTCTGACAGAACCACTTCACAGCACCTTTACTCAGAAAACTCTAGATAAGATAAATTGGTTTCACCTTATTTTGATGGTCCCTTTAACCCATTCTATTGACTATAAGTAATGTTGCACCTACATGTCAACTAACTCTCATTAGACTGTTAGTAGACTGGTAGGGTAAAGGTTAGAAGTTGACATTTAGTTAATTATAGTAAGAATGTCTGTTGAAGGACCATCACAGTAACGTGTTAGCAGATATTAAAGGTGCAATGTGCAGTATTTATAATGATCTATTGACAGAAATGCAATATAATATACATAACTATGTTTTCAGTGGAGTATAAAGACCTTACTTAATGTACCGTTATGTTTTTATTACCTTAGAATGAGCCGTTTCTATCTATATACACCGTGGGTACCCTTACAGTGAAGTCATCATTTTGCGCCGCCATGTTTCTACAGTAGCCCTCAATGGACAAACTTCTCATTAATTAAACACTTTTCTTCTACTTCTCTGCTCTCTCCGACAATGACATCTTTGTCCTGTGTCAGCCCCTGTAGCTTCTCTATGTGCTCCAAAAGGGAGGGGTGAGCATTGGAGGTGATTGCAATTCACAACCTCATCGCTAGATGCCGCTAAAATTCACACACTGCACTTACCCTCATGTCGTTCAACACCCGTAAGACCTCCGTTCATCTTTGGAACACAAATGAAGATATTTTTGTTGAAATCTGATGGCTCAGAAAGGCCTCCATTGGCAGCAATGTAATTTCCTCTCTCAAGACCCATAAAAGGTACTAAAGACGTTGTTACAAAGTCCATCTCACTACAGTGGTTCTACAATAATTTTATGAAGCAACGAGAATAGTTTTTGTGCGAAAAAAACAACAAAAAACAACGAAATAACAACTTATTGTCATGATAAACAGGCGGACGCGGACGTAAGTGAATCCAGATATGTTTATTAGTAGCAAACAACTGAAGAGTCACGGAAGGGACTGAAGAGAGACAGAAAAGGGCTTAACTGTAGCGGAGATCCAGGTGATGTTGTCCAGGTGGAAGAAAGCGATCACGGAGATAATACTTGAACACAAGCAAGACGGAATAGGAACCACAAGCGTGGGAGTCGGGTTGTCTGAGACGAGACCGGACAGTGAGTGCAGGCTGAGGGCAACATTTAAGGGTGTTGGTGATTAGTGACAGGTGCTTCAGAACTCGGGTGATTGGGACCGTGTGGGAGGAGTGATTGAGTCTGGTGTGAGGGACATGGTTGGATCTGTGACACTTATATAGTGATGAGCCGATTTCAAAACACTGCTTCCTGAAGCTTCAGAGCATTATGAATCAATGTATCGATTCAGCGCTTCGGAGTGCCAAAGTCATTTCAGCAGTTTAGCGGTTTGACACGCGATCTGGATACATTGATTCAAGCAGAGGTTCTCTTCTTTCTTTTGATATATTAAATCTTTACATATTCATACAAAAAAAAAAAGTTCTGTCGGCATATTTTCACTGTTTTTGTTGTTGTTGTTGTTGAAAATATAGGTTGAAGTTGAGTTGAAGCTGAAGTTGAAGTTTATTTGTCATTACACATGTACAAGTACAGTATAACGAAATGAAGTTTGGAGCAAGCCTCCGGGCCGCAGCCGATTATTCAGGCACCGCCACACGCTCTCCAGAAATACAAGAATGCAGTTTAGCAAGCATTACATAGCAAAACACAACAAAACATAAACATAAACATAAACATAAACATGACACAGTACACGTGGTCACGTGATGGGATTTTTTGTATGAGTGGGAGAGGAGATAGATAAAGACAGGCAGACGGATGGATGGGGGATGGGATCGGGATAGGTTGTGTATGGTGCGAGTGAGTCTGAGATTGTGTTGTGTGAGAATGTTAGCCATAACTTCAGATGTTTTCGAGTTCAGTTCTATGGTTTGTCCTTGAAGGGAGATAAGGCAGTGCACAGGGGAAGATAGCAGACCAAGCTGTCAGGCTGACTTCCCAACCGAGAGATAGGGACAAGTGAGGTTCGTTGGGCTAGTTGATTAGGTCAGGCAAATACAATTTATTATTTTTTTAATCCATTTGATGATCTTCGGTAATTTGTCCGGATCATAATCAATCAATCAGATCTGGTCCTCAGCGTTTCGCGTCCGGTCTGTGCAGTTTCCCTAGACATTACGTCCAGCCTCATGGCCAGACCGGTTACAGTCCGTAAAAGTTCACCGATCTGACCCCCAATGGAGCCCACTCTTCCCTGCGTATCCGCAGTCCGGACTGCGTTGTTACGGTTCAGTTCCTCAATTCCTATCACTCTCTGATCTAATTCCTTCAAACGGTCACACACAACCCCGAAGCATTCCTTAATTTCCACAGACAGCGGCTGGGTGAATTTGCTTCCAGCTGTCTTACCAATCTTCCGATAAGTCAGGGCAATCCCAAAGCCAAAGAATAGGAACCCCGCCATCAATAATCCAATCATGTATAAATTTTCTGCATCCTCCACGGACAGAGCCTCCAGGCACAGGACTTGTTCCATGCGTCCAGCAAAGGTCCCGTCCGGGCAGGTGGGTTCTCCCGGGGCACCCTTCCTTTGTGAGAAAATCTTGTCGATCGCGCTGATTGACCAGTTAATCAATTCCATTTCAGTATTTTCAGGAGTCCAGCAAAGCAGCAGTCAGAGAGAAAAAGAAGAGACGAAACACTAGACAAAACAAAACAGCGCAAGAGCACAGCGGGAGCAGAGTGAAAACACGTCTGCACGGATTGAAGGACAGAACAGAAAAGAGGTGGAGAAAGAGTTAATTCTTTCAGTTCATATTTGGTACATTTAATTAAAAACTGATACTAAGCAGCTGACAGACAACACACAGGACATGACTGCTGAAATATTATTAGGGAAAGTTGTTCTCAGATCGGTATACAGTACAGTAATCTCCACAAACAGATTAGGATTTATAAGTAATTTACTGGGAATGGTATTTCACAAGAGTACATGCCCCAGTAAAAAGGGTCTAACAACACCTTCAAGTTTAAATGGGGTCCAACTTGTTTTGTGATCCAATCACACTAACCACATTTGCAGGAAGTCAGAAATGCATGTTCGTACATGTTTATTGTAATTTCTTGAAATACACTGCAAAACATTTAATGGGTCTCACGGCAGAAAGTGGGCCACTAGACTGCACATAATTATAAGACATAGGAATCTGCACAGTAGACAAATACTGCACTTTCAATATGTGACAGCAAAGAACAGAGTAAACAGGACACACAGACATTAAACTCAGGACTTGAATCTAAGGTAAGGAGAACGGCTGGGGATGACCATTGTCCTTCACAGAGCGGCTGGATGAAGTTGTGATGTTGGTTTAGCGTGTACTCAAATGCCCATGTGATTAATCTGGCTCTGGGTGGTTTTCATGGCTCGGATGCACTTGGCTGTAGATGTGTATGATATATCTTGTAGAGAAGTTATTAACTGCACTAGGCAGAAGGGATCAGCATCAAGGAGTTCTTTGCCACATGTGTTGAGTGTTATTGGTGTCCAGGTGGACTTTGGTTGTTTTTATGCCAGCGGTCAGGTTGTTCCTAGCTTTCCTCAGTGCTGCTGTCAATAGACATAAACAAAGCTTTACATGTCTTGGGAAGGAAAACAAACCTCAGCATTCAACCACGTCCTCTGGTTATGAGGGAAGTGTAGAGTTGGTTATAGAATATATACCATAAATTGGTGTTTATTCAATTTATGGCTCTTTTTATTAACATTTAAAACTGATGATCTAAACAAAAAGTGAAACCATGTCAATATGTATTTTATAACATACAGTGGACTACAGTGAAGGACCACCACACTTTAAAGCTAAATATGATGGTGACTAGGTGGTAGACGTTCTGAGTTGAGGAACAGGACCAGTCAGATTCAGTCAAAATGTGTTCTCAACGTTTGGCCAAGAAGTCATGAAAAACAGTACTCTTCACAAATCTCAAAAATAAGTACATTACATACAAGAAAAGCAATTGCAGACAAAACGGGAACACTTTCATTACAGTGATACTTTAGATATACCAAGATGGTGCATCAATGAGCCTTGGCCGCCCATGGCCCTGTGGCCGGTTCACCACTGTTCCTTCCTTGGAGCACTTTTGATAGATCCTGACCACTGCAGACCGGGAACACCCCACAAGAGCTGCAGTTTTGGAGATGCTCTGACCCAGTCGTCTAGCCATCACAATTTGGCCCTTGTCAAACTCACACAAATTATTACGCTTGCCCATTTTTCCTGCTTCTAACACATCAACTTTGAGGACAAAATGTTCTAATATATCCCACCAACTAATAGGAGCCGTGATGAAGAGATCATCAGATCGAATGGCGCCTTAAAATGATTGAAAATGAGACAAAACAAGCTTTAAAATCATCTAAAATGGAAGAAAAAAAATCTTATATTAATCTGTTATCCCAAATTTTTTTTATTTATGAGCCGTCTTGGAAAACCATGATATAGGGGTGTGATTAAAAGTGCAGATAGACCTCTTGTCATAGATTTAAGTGGGTTTTTCATTTTGTTCTTGGTGTGAAGAGCCCTTTATGAATAGTAGCCCTGAACAATATTTTAATGAGCTAGGCATTTTTCAGGGTGGAGTGATGGCTCGGGATCCTAGCTTTGAATACTAAGAATCTGAGTCCATTAATGAGGTATAAAAAGCCAGCGGGCTGTAGGTCTTAGTGCAGGCAGGGTGAACTGAGGCCACAGTGAAGTTTGCCAGATAAGGGAAAGAAAGCATGCGAGTGTATGACAGATTATGGTCTGTTGTACAGCTTGTCTTGACCTTCTGCTAGAGGAGTGCTGCTCCTTCCTGTTAGGTATCCAGCAGTGGAGTTGTGTTATTGTATTGTTCACTCGTTGACTCTAAAGTTCATGATACTGTACAGTGAATGATCTAAACAAATACAAAGCCAAGCCCTTTTTCCACACATAGTGAAGAACTTACTTAGGGGAACAGCTAAGAGAAGAAAATGCTTTAGTGTTGAAAGACGCAGAACCTTTGGTGCCACAGAAAACGAGATGCTTAGAAGCAGAAAGAAAGCTAAATCTCTGCATACTTTTCCAGTCAAAGAATACATTTAACCTTGAGCACTGTTAGCGCCTCACAGTTGAGCTACAGAGTATAGGTTTAATTACAGATCCAATATTCCTAGTTAAATTTCCATTTATTGCATCCCACAGTAAAGGGAAATATAGCTATGTTTAGGTTTATAAGGCAATTTATTGTGTTGCAGGATAAAAATAATTTTACAATTATAGATTTCTAATATCTTTGCAATATTTTATGATCAGTAACAACCCTTTGAGGATTTGAGTTTGCATCCTTTCAGTTCTTTAACCGCTAAAACACCACATGTGCAATGACAAACTGCACTTTCAGAATATATTGTCACGATTTAAGCAAGGATGAGGAGAGGTGAGAATCCAAGTGCAGCAGACAGTGCTTACAGCTTTTTATTCAAAAAGCACAAACCAAGATAATCCAAAACAGAGACAGAGTCTCAATCAACACCCTAACTCCAGAGCTCATGAATCAGTATATCCTGTGCACAAATCCGGGCTTTGGTAACCCTTACAAGACGTTTATTCAGGTGTGCTATTAGTATACTTTCACCACAAAACCACAACCTTACATAACAGTGACTACACAAAGACTTAATGAACAAGAGGAACTTAAATAGCAGACAGAAACAAGATAATTAACTAAACACAGCTGAACAGAACTAAACTAACAGGGGTAACCTAGGAAACTAAGACAAAGGAACATGTGACAATCAAAACACAACAGGAAGACCAAATGTTACGGCCACCACCGCAACATAAAAGAGGGACAACACAGAAGGCTCGCAACAGGGGTTTTATTTATGCTCACATAATATTAACACAAAATGGGGAGAAACGAAATACACAAAAACAGAACAAAACGGGGAAGAAATGAGCGCAACTAGCCCGCCACACAAGTCCCGCCTCCTAGATGTAGCAGAGGCTCCGTATATCCAGGCTCGTCCGATCCACAGGTGCAAGGAATCTGCACGTAACAAGACAGAAATAACATTTCCACCCACTAGAGGGCAGACAAAGCATTAGGACAGAAATAACCAGTTCAAATCAAATCAAATCAAATCAAGTCACCTTTATTTATATAGCCCTTTTAACCAATTTAGTCCAATTGTTTCAAAGCAGCTTCACATTGTTAACAGGAAAATAATGCAACAGAATTTGTACAGCCGTTCTGGTGAAACAGTGATGTTATCCAGCTAATTTCAAGTATCATATAGTGTCAATGCGGGCAGATCGGTAATATAGATGAAATGTAGGTGTCCCAAACTGAGCAAGCCAAAAGCCAGAGGCAACGGTGGCAAGGAACCAAAACTCCTTCAGGGCCAGAATGGAGAAAAAAACCTTGGGAGAAACCAGGCTCAGTCGGGGTGCCAGTTCTCCTCTGGCCAACGAACAAACAGTGTATGATTATAATTCTGGCAACATAGCAGGTCTTAATTCATATTAGGTAAATAGATATTCGTAAGATTATTTGAAAGATTGGAGTCGTCACGCCGAAGACGGGTTTAATGAGGATGTCGTTTCGATGCAGCATTTACGGGGGGAGTTTATTTGACACGCTCTCTGCAGACATTTCAGGGATGCGTTGGTCATGTTCAGGCGCAGGTCCACCATCTGATCTGGATACGGCCCAGATCCGGCTGACTGCAGTAAACCTCGGGATAAACAGAGAGACTAACATTAGCGTAGATGCCATTCTTCTTATGATGTAACGAGTACATCAGGTGTTATGGGAAGTGTTCCCGGTTCCTGCTGACCTAGTTAAGGCAGCCTAACAAACATTTACTGATTTGAATAATAGAAATTGATAATGTTTTATGTGTAAGCCATAGTAAAGAGATGCGTTTTTAGTCTAGATTTAAACTGACAGAGTGTATCTGCTTCCCGAACAATGCTAGGAAGACTGTTCCAGAGTTTAGGCGCTAAATAGGAAATGGATCGACCGCCTGCAGTTGATTTTGATATTCTAGGTATTATCAACTGGCCAGAGTTTTGAGACCGCAATAGACATAATGGAGTATAATGTGAACCTCACCACCTGAGGCCTGCCAGTGAGGAAGTCTTCAATCCAGTGGCAGAGAGAAGAATTCAGGCCGAGATCCAGGAGTTTGGCGGTTAGCTTAATGGGAACTATGGTGTTAAAGGCTGAGCTATAGTCAATAAATAGCAGCCTTACGTAGTTCCCACTTTTGCTGTCGATGTGAGTGAGGAAGGAGTGGAGGACATGTGAGATGGCATCTTCAGTCGATCTATTGGGATGATAGGCAAACTGAAGAGGGTCCAAAATGTCAGGAATGAAGGAGCAAATGGTGTTTTTAATGAGTCTCTCAAAGACCTTCATGACTATAGATGTGAGAGCCACTGGACGATAGTCATTTAGGCAAGAGGGTTTACTGTTCTTAGGGACAGGGATGATAGTGGATTTTTTGAAGGAGGTGGGGACCACAGATGTAGCGAAGGACTCATTAAAGATAGATGTAAACAACCCGGCGAGCTGATCAGTACAGGACCGCAGAACACGACCTGAAATACCATCCGGCCCAGCAGCTTTCCTGACGTCCACACGCTTGAGTGCCCTCCGAACTTCATCCTCCGAGACAGAGATCACATGGTTGTTGCTGCGCTGAGTAATTCCCTCTGACGCGCCACTTGGCGGAGTCGCGCTGCCGCGATTACAATCAAAGCGAGTGTAGAAAGAGTTTAACTCATTCACAAGCAACGGATCAGCTCTGACCTCTGCAGAGGATTTAGATCCAAAAGAACAGATGGACCTCAGACCCTGCCACATGCGCCGCGAGTCGTTGAGTTGGAAATGAGACTCCACTCGATCCTTATAACGGAGCTTTGCGGCTTTAACTGCGCGTCGGAGAGCATAGCAGGACGATCTGTATTCATTCATATTCCCCGATAGGAGACCGGACCAGCTGTTCACTGCAGCGTGGATTGAATTGTCCACCCACGGTTTCTGATTTAAGAAGGATGTTATTGTTATTGTTTGTGTGGCTTGCTCTGTAAGCATGTTGATGAAGCAAAGCGCCACATCCGTGAACTTGCTGACGTCAGATGAACTCGCCCGGGACATGTCCCAATCAACGTCATCAAGAGCTGTCTGTAGCGCGGTCTCTGAATGGGGTGACCAGTGTTTAACTTCCCGTCTCACCGGGAGTTCCTGAACGAGCCTTTGTCTGTATTCAGGTGTGAGGAAAATGGCGGCATGATCCGATTTGCCGAAAGCTGGGAGTGACCGCGCTTTATAGACGTTCTCAAACGGAGTAGCAATGATCCAGTGTGTTTGCTCCTCATGTAGGACAGGAGACATGCTGGTGAAAGTTTGGCAAGACTTTCTTTAGGTTTGCTTTGTTAAAATCGCCCGCGACGATGAAAGCAGCATCGGGGTGTTTGTTTATGAAGCCGCTGGTAACATCATGAAGGCCAGATAAAGCCACCCCTGTGTCTGCCTGTGCTGGAATGTAAACGGCAGTGGCGATGACAGAGGAAAACTCCCTCGGCAGATAGAATGGGCGGCAAATGATTGATAAATGTTCCAGATGAGGCGAGCAGGACCACGAAAGAATGGAGATGTTCCTGGGGTCGCACCATTTCTTGTTGATCATGAAACATACTCCACCACCTTTGGATTTACCGGCCTCGGCTGTTCTGTTCATCCGAAAAACAGAGAAGTTCTCCAACGGCATCACAGCTGTGTCCGGGACCGCGGGCGTGAGCCATGTTTCAGACAAACAATAGGTGTTACAGGCTCTCATGTCCCGTTGAAAACTTATCCTGGCTCTGAGATCGTCCATCTTATTCTCCAAGGATTGGACATTTGCGAGCATGATCCTCGGGAGAGGTGGGCTGAATGTTGCGGATCCCTGCGCGTTTCCCACGGTGTTTCTTGATTCTTCGCCGTCGACTCTGGCCATTGTTCGACTCGCGTTCCGAAAAATCTCAGATGGCCACAGAGGATCGGTGAAAGTGTCCTGAAACGGTCCAGTGTAGAGGTAACCAATGTCCAAAAGAGTTTTGCTGTCATAGCAGATCAATGCAGATGATAAATTTGTAAAAATTGAGAGCAAAAGAAAGTAAAATAATAAATAAAAGCACAGTCTTCACGGAGCGACCTGAACGGTGACCGAACACGGCGGCGCCATCTTGTCAATGATATTGTCAATATATATATATATATATATATATATATATATATATATATATATATATATATATATATATATATATATATATATATATATATATATATATATAATTATATATAATTATAATAATTATAATAGTTATAATAGTTAACTAGATCTGTTCACTACCTGGCGAATGGGTATAGCAGCCGTTAACCCCCATATGAGATATTTTATCATTTCTTCTGCATCTCAAAATCATCACTTCCTGGGAAATTCTAAAGATGACTTTACTGAGATATTAATAGATAAAACATGGTAAAAACATGTCTAATTTCTGGGAATGACAGCACAGCAGCGTGTCACAGGGACCACTACATGCGTTCATCCATCATTTTGAATTTGTAGTGTGGATCTAAGAAGTGTCAAAAAGAGTTCCTTCTGTAAATATGTTTGCATCACAGTTTGTCGAATAATAGGCTAAATGATCCACCTCAAGCCAGTGTACAAGTTTCATTTTGGAGATTTTGTTCATGCAATGTGCAATATCCAAAAATACACATAGTTTTTCAGAAAAACATTAACTCTTTCCCCGCCAAACATGGAATTTTCCGTTATTTGTGAGAAAACGCTTCCCTGCCAAACACAGAATTTTCTGTGTTTCCATGTTTTCACTTTTACACTCTAGGAGGCGCTATTATGCATCTTCTAAATGAGTTCAGAATATCCTGATCAAAACACAGACGAGGACGACGCTAAAAAACAAGTGATCGTATGTAAGCAGATGCATATGTAAAATAACATCAACATTAAACATCATATAAATAAAAACGAATGTCTAATGTTACTGAATGAAATGTCGACCCAGGACGAGCTCTAGGACTGTGAAGCTTTGGGGTGTTGATGGACTCCATCTACTCCATCTGTGTTTTGATCATCGCTCTGAATCTGATCTGGATGTAGTCTGTTGATAAAAAAGGAATGCATTTTCTTTTGATACATTGCATGCTCAGATATTCATACAACAAAATAGTCACAAGTTCACACTTACAAATAATCAGATAGTAAAAAGTATTTACTATCCGAGCTCGGTATTTGGCCCGAATCCAGAGTACTCCCCCCGTATCTCTGGTTAGGAAGTAACCAGGTGAGTGTGAGGAAGATGGGGTGGTGGAGGGATGCTGGAAAACTGTCAATGAACTTTGGTGAGTTGACTGGGTATTTATGTAGTCCTTGTACTGATTGGGTAGTCATGTTGATTGCTGATTGTTGACAGCTGGTTTGAATGACATTGTGATTGGACACATAATTTGAACGTGTTCCTCCCAAACTTTGTTAATAAAAACATAATTTATAAGGGTCATTACATTTTTGTGAAAATTATCAAAAACCCTGGTGGTGGCTGGCAACTTTATATAACAGAAGTGCATTAAATGTAAGTGCACAAAAGAAAGTTATTATAGCCTTTTTTATTGACGTGTTGGAAATGTGAATAGCGGTCAAATCCAATAGATCACCGCCAAAACATGGTATGGGTCACTTTGTTGTAGTGCCATTTCTTCCACTTACATTTAACATAGGTATAGCAAGTTATTGATAACATTGTCGTTATTATACTAAATTTTCCTGAATATATGAACACAGGTCATAACATAAATATCTGTCAGTGGTGATTGAGATGGGGGATCCATCAAACGGGATGCCGGATTCGGCACAAATTAAGCCCTGATTGTATCCAATACGACTGTCACATCACGCAAACAAAAGTACGAATGACTTAATGAAGAAGTGAGAGAGAGTGAACTAATCATTTATGTTTTCTGTACAGAACCTATAGGATGTTGCGCATGTGCAGTCAACACAAAATTTACAAATCAGTCTCTGAGACAACTCGTTTTCCAGCAAGCAATAAAATAGGTCTAATAGCGGTCCAATCACAGTCCTGAGGTCTAGGCTAAAACAAGGCAAAATTTGGGCTTAATAGACGTCTAACCATAACCCAAGAATAGACTAGTCATCTAGAACATAAACATGTCAAAGAAATGAAACCAAATCACTGTTGACTTTGCTTACATGATGGAATATCAAACATCTCGTAAGTTATTTTGGCAAAAACGACATGTAACCAAATTCAAGGTTATTTTGGCTAGAAGTGTGTCACTCATAGCAGGACTATATCAGGTCTATAGTTAACCGAGATGGTGATATGATGGCTATTGCTTGCTGGGTATTCTCAAGTCGCATTAAAGATTCATTCAAAATTAACAAATCATTCATGATCGATCCATCACCATAATTGGTTGAATTAATTGCGTTTTTATACTTTTATAAACAAACCCTAACCACAATGTTTGAAGAATATCAATGCCTTCAATGCAATGCCTGCAATCATGTCTACAGTTGCATACAATTAATGCAACATTTTCAGCATGTCTCGTTGTAGAAATCTTCACACCACACTTCACTGCAAGACTCACAACGCTGAAGCCGTTTCCTCCATGAAGCTGTGAGCAGCTAGAAAAGAGATGTCACAATGGCAACCGCAAGTGACCGTTTCGCTTCCATTCATGCTGAACCTTTCCCTCAACAATATCCTGAGATATCTACAAGTGTGACGCCTGCACATCACACTCCATTGACTTCCAAGGAGTTGTCTGCCAAAAGAAAGATGAAAAGGTAGAAGAAGGAAGGGCAGTGTAATGGAGGGACGAGCAAATCCTCAAGCACAAATCTTTTGATCTAGTATCTTGTTAGCAGTGAACAAGGACTGGTTTCTCGCACACACTCTTCTCAATGTGTTCGTGTCTGTCTGCCTCTCACACCTCACATATCAGTCTCTCACTCCGCTCTGGGAGTATTCATATAATTTCACAAGGTCACACTGTGAAATCCCCATACACAGTGGCTTATTGTGCCCCTTTATTTTTGTACCCATCATCTCTCTTACCTTTCCAAAAGGGCACTTCACACACCTTTAGTACAGAATTCAATGTTCTGTAATGTCTGCTGAATGTATAAAAAACACACAATCCAGATATCATTTCAATGGTTCTATCGCTGATACCATACCCTAATAGGTCAGAGCCAGCAGGTATCCCAGAGCCCTCCTCCAAATATGAGAGATAATTGGGCAGCACAAACACTTGCAGAAGTTGCCATGGCAACCGAAAGGTTAGGGTTCAGACTGCAATATGCTTTGGGAGCCTGGAGGCTATTTTCATTCTCCATGAAAACTATTAAATACAATGTAGGAGGCAGTCTCTCATCCTGCTAGCAGGTAATGAAAGGTAGCCTGCAGTGTGAAGGCGGAGCATCTCTACACACAGGGCTCCTCTGTCTGCTGTGGACAGTCTCTTTCTGTGCCACCAAAGAATACCAGGGAATGTTTCCATGAAAGGGTGTACATGGTCTCAACAATGCTTAGGTAGGTGGTACATGTCAAAGTAACATCCACATGGATGGCAGGACCCAAGGTTTCCCAGCAGAACATTGCCCAAAGCATCACACTGCCTCCGCCGGCTCGCCTTCTTCCCATAGTGCATCCTGGTGCCATGTGTTCCCCAGTTAAGTGACAATGGCAGACGAGGAGACTCACACACTGTAAGTTGCTCCCGTTCATTTTTATGCTTTAGTACAGTCAAAAACGTACAAACATTTCATGTGAATTTTTTTTTTTTTTTTTTTGCAGTTCACACTTGGATATGCACAAATATCGGATTTGGACTGACAGTCTGAACGTAGCCTTTGTGAAGGGGCCCCCGTCGAAATTACCAATCTCTCCCTCTCCCCATTTTTTCTTTTAGAGCAATTTCACCATGTCAACAAACAGTGAGTTGAATTTCAATAAGCATTAGTATTAATTACAATGGTATTCTGTGTGTTCTGCCAGGTGCAACAAATTACACTTTATGAAAAAAACAAAAAAACAAAAACATATATAGAAATATGTAAAAGAAAACCATTTAAAAACACATTAAACTGCCAGTAAGAGCAAGTAAAATTAAATCCAAATTTTTTTGACAGCTTAATGCTTTATGAAAGTATCGCTCTGACACAATCTAGCTGTCAGAAAAACTAAAAGGATTTTCCAAATGTGTGATTTACTAAAGAAACTAAGTGTGATAAATATAGTTTACCCATGAAAGCTTAAGTAAACATATGAAAATACATTAGTAATTATCTAAATGTACTAACTTTAGACTAATGAACATTGTTTCTAAAGCACTTGACAGGACCGATTGCATGCCTGAACAGGACAGTGATTATTTCTTATACATTAAACCACACACAAAAATGTTTTGATTATCGATGTATACTGACATAAACTGAAAATTACATTTCATCATGGGTTATTTTAAAACAAAACTAATATTGACTAATACTGGAGATCTGGACTGGAGTATTATTATTATTATTATTTTAGATAGCTTTGTTTGGAAGCCATATAGCAATATTTCAAGACGCATGTCATTATCTGCCGCAATGCATAATGTACGAATCCAAGACAGATAATAAATAAATATAAATCACTAAGTATTAGAAAAAGACATTTCCACATGACTCCACTAAAGTTGAATCCGTATTTATATTTGTGTATTATAAAAATATGTTTACATTTCAAAGTGACATGCTACCTAAATAATTTTTGCGATATGTGCTTTATGGTACACACTGTACGATTTTGGGCTGTCCCAGAAGAAAGATGATCAATCATGACGATTTCTGTGGTTGTGGCTCCTAAACGGTGATCGTACATCGTACAGTGAGTGAGGTTTAAAGACCTGTTATGACCTACATCTACTGACTAGCCAATAAAAATGCAATATGAAATGGCACATTGATCAACATGACATGATGCTAGAAAACTTAAAAATACTCACCTCAAGCTCCATTTACAAAATTGGCATACCAAGTTGGCCTCTTTTCCTTAGCAATGACCGCGTCCATATTTTTTTCAGCACACATAAAAACCACAATTGCCAAATTATGATTTATCTTGCTCTATTTGTTTACCACTAGCACATGCTAATGACGTTTTATTCTTCTGTAGCAATTTGTGTCGTAGCCTACGATTCAATAAGCGTCATCATCGTACATACATGTCACACCCAAATTCATTAGATCCATGTCATACAGTGAGATTTGTAATGATCTTGTAGGATTGCAAAAATAGCACAGTCTGTAGCAAGTCAACACATCATAAAATCATAATAAGTGTAGGTTACCTCTTTAAAGCACAACATAATGATTTAAAATGTACCACTAAAGTAAAACTTTTAATTGGACATTATTACACAGCACACTTTTTAAAAGTATATTTAAGTGCATTCATTAAAGTGCATTCTCGACTGGCTGGGAACTCGAAACAGGTATTTTATTAGTGTTAACTCAGATCACAAATCAAGGTGCTCCTTGCACAACGTACAATAAACTCAGTCTCTGGATATCATCGGTTTCGTTTTGGCAGTTCCTCTCTGCACGTTCTTGTCACTTTCTCTGTTCGAGTCCCAGCTTCTCTCTCTCTCTCTCTCTAGTCCTCACTTCCTGGATGGCTTAAATCCTGTCTCTCCACGCCAATCACTGAAACAAAGACAGGTGATTCTCCTTTGAACTTGATTCACTTACGTGCCACTCGTCCCCTGCCTCTCTCTCCCGTCACAGACTTCGCTAAACCACGCCCCCCTCGCCACAATTACATTTCATTCTTTTACAATATACGTTTAATATTTTAATTAAAGAGTCAATACTATCAAGTACACTTCTTTCCCCACAAAGTTAACCTGCATGTTTCAGGTCATATCACAGCATCTCAAAGGGGTTTATGTCTGAACTTAGATTAGGCCATTAGATTAGGCCATTCTGAGGTAGACTTGATTGCATGTTGTGGATCATTGTCTTGCTACATGACCCAAATGCAGTTCAGCTTCAGTTCATGAAGAGATGGTCTAATATTCTCCTGGAGAATTCCCTGATACAGAACAGGATTCATACAGTAGTACCTTCAGTGATGACACAGTATCCATGTCCTGATGCACCAAAACATCCTCTATCCATCTCAAAGGCTACCATCATGCTTGACTGCAAATCTTATGCTCTTTGTAAATCAGTATTTGGGTTTTCACCAAACACAACAGGATCAGAGAGTTTCCATTTTGATTGATTTGTCTATAAAACATAGAATTCCTGGGAACAATCCAGGTGCTTAACAAACGGATTTTGTGTTTTTCCTTGGTAAAGTAGCAAAGTGGAAACTGTCTTTCTGATGCACAGTGTTCTTGGTCTAGTAGGAGAGACCTGAAGATCTTAAAATTTTGCACTGAGGTTCTTTGTGATCTCCTGGATAATTTTGTGCCTTGCTCATAGAGAGATTTTCATTGGACGTCCACTCCTTGGAAGATTATTAACTATTGCAAGCTTTTCCACTAGCTCTGATTGTGGTCTGTTACAGCCATTAAAGCAAAATAAATGGTTTTGTAACTTCCTGACTGAAAAGCTCCAACAACGATTTGCAAAGGTCTTTAGAAATCATCTTCCTTTGTGACATGACAGCAATTTTGAAGTCAGGTACATCAAGTTCATACTGATTGTAAAGGCCAAAGTCTGATTTACATTGAGCATGGATCAGACAAAAAAGGGCTGCTTGCTAACCTAAGCAATCAAAACCAGCCGATCACATTTAACTCTAATTTGATGGGGTAAAGTCTTTTTCACACCTGAAGACTGCATAATTGAAACTTTGAACAAAAAGAAAATAAAAGAGGCCCCATTTCAGGCCCCATTTACACTGCATGGTTCAAGTAACCCAATTCCAATTTTTTCCTCTCATGTGGCAGATATCGGATATGACATGTGAACGTTTAAGCAGGAAAAAAAAACGCATGAATTCCGATATCCTCAGATTGGATTCACGCTTCACTCATGTGGTAATAAATCCGATATGATTCAGATATGTGCATTTGTGTCTGCCATGTAAGTGGAAATTCCCCAGTAAATGCGAGTCATATGTCATTGAAAAAGGGACGGAGGCAAATGACGTCAACTCAAGTGAAAACTCACAGACTATTAGGCAAACAGATGTACCATGTTCGATAACCAGCTCCTGTCGCAAGCCACCATAATCCAACTCCAAATCGCTTCTGCACTGAGATTGCCTGGCGAAATGTTCCTCATAAGAAAGCCTCGGTGACAACCACTCTCACAACATATCAAAAGTTTCTTGTTTCAAACAGAAGTGCTGACCCACTGTTCCTGACCCCAGGTTCCAACAACTCGATCCCACCAATCTTGAGACCTATGCCACATCCACACATCCCTCTGAACTGATGTTGCAGCGACAATCGCTACATTTTGCCCAGGCTGCAACAAGGGCTCTCCTCTTTTTTTCTCTGCCCTTACAAGAGCAATGTTTTGCTGACCTTTAAAGATAGTGCATAAAGCAAAACATTGAATAATCATTTCATCTCTATCCATTGTGTCCATTGCATATCACGCCGTTTTACTTCCTATTCCGGGTCAGAACGTCTTGGGCTGTTTCACCAGTGTAAATGCAAATATCAGATACAGGTCGCTTTTAAAAGATGATGTAAAAAATCTGATATAGTCACCAAATCGGAATTGTGCATCAAGACCTGCAATGTAAATGCGGCCTTAGACACACTTCCCAAAGCATTTTCACTCCGGCGAATCCTCAAAGCCATTACAAAGCGCATTCCACTGTAATGCAGATAAGTGGATAAGGGAAGTTTATGTGGACAGACACTCGACTCCTTGATTTTGACTGAGGCAGAGAGTCTACTCTTCAGTCGACTCCATATACCACACTACAAGACGAATGTGATGTCACAGCAGATTGTGCTAAATCTACAACCCCACACAACTCTAGTGTAAGATATTTAGGTAGTTTTTAGGTAGATAATTGGGGCAGTTGTGGCCTAATGGTTAGAGAGTCAGACTCGTAACCCAAAGGTTATGAGGTCGATTCTCAATACCAGCAGAAAATGACTTGAATTGAGCAAGGCATCTAACCTCCAGTCACTCCCCGGGCGGGGCAGCAAAATGACTGCCCATTGCGCCAAGGTTTGCTGTGTGCGTGTGTGGGTGTGGGTGTGTTCAATACTCATTACTCCTAATGTTTGTGCACTTACTTGGATGGATTAAATGCAAAAGGACAAATTCTGAGTATGGGTTACCAAACTTAGCCTTCACAAGTCACTTTCTCTTCAGACCTTACTGTACATGAATTATGAGCTTCCAGAACTTCTGATCGAGGCTGTGTGTGACCTCCTAATTCAACTCCTTTCCACAAATTGAACTGTGATTCCGGCTGTGTGCGACTGCAGCTCGTGCTGGATGCGCAGAACAGACATTTACAATAGTTTACAGTTGAAGTGATCGTTTACCAACTGAATTAAATGTTTTGGGGGTTTTTTTCTATAAAAAAAGCAAAAGACAGTGGACGATGTAAAGTAAATGTAGCGGTGGCATATTTTATGCTAATTTCACCCTCACGCTCCGTCATGGCGATATTTCGAGACAGCTTTTAACTCGACGAGAAATCTCATAACATTTTAATCTCACAAGATCTCGTCACACCCCTAGGCTTTTGCGCAAGCTTATTTCGTCTATTAGATCAAAAGATCTGCAAAAGGTGGGGGGGGCTTTGAAGGTTAGCAGAAGAATCTTGTAGTTGATCCAGTGGGGAACAGGAAGCCAGTGGAGCTGGTGCAGGTGAGGATCCGAGCTACAGAGTTCTGAATGGATTGGAGGTGATGGAGAAGTTTATTTGTGGATTGTTGTCTTAAGCACCTTCTGCCACTATTCACCATTATCATCTGTTGTTTCATTACACTGGATCAGAACTGCTATTTACCTCATCTGCCAATAAACCCGCAATTGAGTTCATCATCTGTCTCTGCATGCTCAAACGTGAGAGAGCAGCAAATCAGCATATCAGAATGAGTTCTGAAGGATCCTATGACACTGAAGGCTGGAGTAATGATGCTAAAAATTCAGCTTTGATCACAGGAATAAATTACAGTTTAGAATATATTCACATAGAAAACTGTTATTTTAAACTATATAATAATTTCTATTTTTAATAAAATAAATGCAGTCTTGGTGAGCTTAAAGATAATTATTTAAAAAACATAAAAAAATCTGGACCCACTTTATATTAGGTGGCCTTAACTACTATGCACTATGTATTTTAATTATTAATGTATTACAATGCACTTATTGTGTACATACATGTGTTTACATTGTACTTACATTTAAAAAAATACCTGCATGAAATTACATCTGTAATTCATTTCTGTAGTTACATTTATAATTACACTGTTGACACTTCCCTTACACCTAACCCTACCCTTAAACTTACCCATCCCACCACACCTGTCCCTAACATTACCCTTAAACTTACCCATCCCACCACACCTGTCCCTAACTTTACCCTTAAACTTACCCATACCACCACACCTGTCCCTAACTTTACCCTTAAACTTACCCATACCACCACACCTGTCCCTACCTTTACCCTTAAACTTACCCATCCCACCACACCTGTCCCTAACTTTACCCTTAAACTTACCCATACCACCACACCTGTCCCTACCTTTACCCTTAAACTTACCCATCCCACCACACCTGTCCCTAACTTTACCCTTAAACTTACCCACACCACCACACCTGTCTCTAACTTTACCCTTAAACTTACCCATACCACCACACCTGTCCATAACTTTACCCTTAAACTTACCCACACCACCACACCTGTCCATAACTTTACCCTTAAACTTACCCATACCCCCACACCTGTCCCTAACTTTACCCTTAAACTTACCCATCCCACCACACCTGTCCCTAACTTTACCCTTAAACTTACCCACACCACCACACCTGTCCCTAACTTTACCCTTAAACTTACCCATCCCACCACACCTGTCCCTAACTTTACCCTTAAACTTACCCACACCACCACGCCTGTCTCTAACTTTACCCTTAAACTTACCCATACCCCCACACCTGTCCCTAACTTTACCCTTAAACTTACCCATACCCCCACACCTGTCCCTAACTTTACCCTTAAACTTACCCATACCCCACACCTGTCCCTAACTTTACCCTTAAACTTACCCATACCACCACACCTGTCCTTAACTTTACCTGTATCCCACCTCTATATCAGCAAAAGTGTTTTGCAATACAATATGAAAACAATAAGTGCATTGTATTTATTATTATTATTATTATTTTTATGTAAGTACATAGTAGTTAAGGTCACCTAACATAAAGTGGGACCAAAAATCTTAACAAACCCAAACTTTTGAAAGTTCTAACTGATAAATATAAGAGAACTTTAGCTTTGTTGAAACATCTGGCAAATTTAAATGTAACTGAAATACATGGAGACATTCTGGTGACTTGTTAATAAACTCAGTTTAGTCACTTGGACATGGGGTTCATCGTATACAGTTAATATCACATCTGTTGTCTCAGGTCTGATCCATAAGCTTTCCTTTATTGAGAGGAAATCTGAAACAGAATGTAGTAATATCAACATTAAAGAGTCTAACATATTCAATAGAAACCAGTATACTATGATGGTAAAAAGCATTACATCTCATCCTGACTCATGTGCACACTTCAAAGCATCTGCTTTTGTGCCAGCCGACCATGTTGATGAAGAATGTTGCCTCCTATTCTCACTCACCCCTGCAGCTATTTCTACCTCCTTCTCCCACCTCTTTTTGTGGCCAGTCCTTCCTCTTTCCCTCAGACAGCAGCTTATCTGCATTAAAGAAGCTGTCACTGACACCCCAGCAGTGGAATACTGGAAACAAGTCTGGCACTTGGTGTCGGCTCTGTGTGAGTGAAACTGCGATAGATAACATGAAACCTGGTGAGCCATAAAGAGTCAGAGAATGCTGGTCTTATCTAGAGAAACACACCAAGAGATGCTTAATCCATTACGACTGCAATCATGCCACCAGTGAGAAACACATACCCCCACACATAGACCTGATAACAAACCCATACATCAACCAGTTCAATTCTCTATCAGAATGCCTTTAAAATGTAAATGTATGGCATCAACTGTGCGAACAATCTTGCGTGTCTTTCTCAAACTGTACATTAAAGGAGGAATTCACCCAAAAATTATTATTATTTAATGAAAACAATTATTTCTATAGAACTGAAAATAGAACTGGTTCAAGTCCTGGTTGAGAACCGGAAGCCTTTCTCTGTGGGGTTTGCATTTGGCATGGGTTTTCTCCCGGTGCTCTGGTTTCCCCACAATCCAAACACATGCATCATGGGTAAAATAAGTCAACGTGTGAAAATGTTTGTGTTTGTTAGCCCTGTGATGGACTGGCCATCTGTTCAGGTGTTTCCCTGCCTATGGCCTGAGATACTGGGATAGGCACCAGCATCCCTGTGACCCTACATAGGACAAGCGGTTTGGAAAATTGTCATAATTTACTCTCCTTTATAAACACAGCGATAGTTCATGAGCATGGCTGGCTGGATTTTTTTAAAAGTTGCTATTTGCTGATAATCTTCACCTGCTGCAATTCTAAAATCAAATATTCTGCCTTTCAACTAGGGTTTGAAATTGACATTAACCAGCCATTATGGCTACTTCATTTTTAACTCTTTCCCTGCCAAGTTGCCAGCCATCGCCAGCGTTTTTGATTAATGGAACCCCAGAATATTTTGTTGTATGAATATCTGAACATTCAATATCTCAAAAGAAAGAACCGGCCCTTTGCTTTTAAACAAAAAAGCTTGTTTTATTCTAGTTTCATGCCTTCTTTTTTATCAACACTTAAATGTGGGTAAGTTTCATAAACAAAGCAACATTTTAAGCAAAAAGCTGAGAAAATCACGTTTTTCTCAGTTACATATGTAACCCTCATTCCCTGAAGGAGGGAACGGAGATGTACGTCAGAACTGACAGACGAATTGGGGATCATTTTCAGAGACCAATCTGCTTTGAGTGTATAGAAAACATTGGCATGCGGTCCACCACCGCCCCTGCAGTGCTGATTTAAATACGGAAGTGGAATACCGCATCCTCGCTTTTCAGCTGAGGAGCCGAACCAATGACTCGGCCATTCAGCAGAAGCACAGCACCTGGCAACGGGACGTACATCTCTGTTCCCTCCTTCAGGGAACGTGGGTTACATACGTAACTGAGACGTTCCCTTTCAGTCAGTCACGTTCGACGTGTGTCGGAACTGACTGACAAATTGGGGATCCTACCAACACGACAGGAATGCTGGCCCTTCCAGCACCCAGCTTGAGCTCGCTGGAACGCTCCTATGTTGAGGTGAAAGTTAGGGCTCCAAGCTAGGAAGGTCAGTCACAGCTGTTTCTGCAAGACCCACTCAGAGTGACTATTGGATAATGCTGGGAAAGTGTGCCCATCTCGAGAGATGGAATGCTGCGGAGCCACATCCTTGAATGGAAGGAGAGGTGGTGGACTACGCATAAGGACTAACCTAGCAGAGTAGTGCAACATATGGCAGTCTCTGGGGTGGTTCCAAGCGGGCTCTGTCAAGGGAAAGACACGGGGCTAGCTGAATCAGGTAGCTGGTACCGTGGACGAATACACAAATGGGGTTGCCGAAGGGACCACTACATATGGACACCCAGCCTACACACGTTCCACAAGCATACGGGTGCGGGCCTGGCGTCAGACGGGTGCAACATCTGATTCCGAAGGGGTGACGGCGGAGCTCGGTTTGCCATTTCTAGGGAACACAACTGGAGAGAACAGACGCACTTGTGGCGTTGCAAGCCTACACAAGAATGGGCACTTCGCGCTACCGGCCACTGGGGACGAGTACACGGGAAGAAACCGGCTGTACACAGAGGCTATAAAATCTAGTGAACGTGTTGTGTGTCGCCCGCAGCAAGTGCCTTGAGTCAGCGCCCAGGATGAAGCCATGCTCCTGGTTGAGTGCGCTCGCAAACCGAATGGGCAAGGTACGTCTTGCAACTGGTACGCCAAGATGATAGCATCCACAATCCAGTAGGCTAACCTCTGCTTAGAGACAGCCTTTCCCTTCTGCTGGCCTCCGTAAGAGCCAGCTCTGAGGTCCTAAAGCTTTGAATCCGGTCAACATAAGCGCTATGAGCGTGGACAGGACATAACAAAGCCAGGGCTGGGTCTGTCTCCTCCAAGGGCAGCACTTGCAGGTTTACCACCTGGTCCCAGAAGGGAGTGGTGGGAACCTTAGGCACGTATCCAGGCTGGGGTCTCAGGATGACGTGAGAGTTGGCCGGTCTGAATTCTAGACACGATTCGTTGACCGAAAGTGCATGCAGGTCCCCTACCCTCTTGATGGAGGCCAATGCAGTCAGGAGTACTGTCTTAATGGACAGAATTCTCAACTGCAAAGGCTCAAAGGGAGGACTCTGAAGTGCCCTGAGCACCAGAGCTAAGTCCCAAGAGGGTATCGAGTTTGGACGAGGAGGATTTAGCCTCCTCGCACCTCTGAGGAACCTGACGATTAGGTCTTGCTTCTCTAAGGAATTACCTTCGACTGTGTCGTGATTAGCTGCGACATACACTTTAAGGGTGGAGGGAGACAGCCTTCACTCTAGCCCATATTGCAGGAAGGAAAGCATGACACTAACTGAACACCTTCGGGGGTCTTCCCGGTGGGAAGAGCACCACTCAATGAACAGGTTCCACTTCAAAGCATAGAGGCACCTCGTAGAGGGGGCTCTAGCAAAAGTGATGGTGTCTACCACCGCGTGTTAGTTCGGAGAACCAGGTCCGGTTGGGCCAGTAGGGCACAACTAACAAGACCTGCTCCCTCGCGCTCCCTGACTTTTCACAGTGTCTGTGTGAGGAGGCTCACTGGGGGAAACGCATACTTGCATAGGTCCCGGGGCCAGCTGTGCACCAGTGCATCCGTGCCCAGGGTTCCCCCGGTCAGGGAATAGTACAGCTGGCAATGGGTCGAGTCCGGAGAGGCAAACAGGCTACCTGTGTGGCTCTGAAAAGGTCCCATATCAGCTGGACAGTCCAGGGGTGGAGTCGCCACTCTCCCGGAGGTGTCAACTGCCAAGAGAGCTCGTCGGCTGTCTGATTGAGCGCACCAGGGATGTGAATGGCCTGAAGCGACCTCAGATGCTTCTGACTCCACAGGAGGAGATGACAGCTAGACACCTGTTCTAAGGGCACTCCTTCCCATAGAAATGAAGGGTCCAACCACGGGCTGAAGGTTTGGCGACAGTGGCGCTCTGCCACACCCATCTCAGAGCTGAAGCGGTCGCATATGAAGCAATTTGAGAGGCGTTACCGTGGCTGCAGATGCCATATGCCCCAGGAGCCTCTGAAAGAATTTCAGTGGGACCGCCGTCCTGCCATTGAATGTATTCAAGCAGTTCAACACTCTGCGAGGCGTGCAGTCTGGTTGACCGAATCCAGCTTCATAGCAAGATAAGAGATCCTCTGTGTGGGACAGAGTTTGCTCTTCTCTTGGTTGACCCGAAGGCCCAACAGGCTGAGGTGACAGAGTACCAGGTCCCTGTGTTCACACAACTGATCTCGGGACTGGGCAAGGATGAGCCAGTCTTCGAGATAGTTGAGGATGTGAACGCCACGTTCTCTGATCGGAACAATGGCTGCCTCTGCGACTTTCGTGAAGACGTGAGGTGACAGGGACAGCCTGAAGGGCAATACTTTGTACTGATATGCCTTCCCCTCAAACACAAAATGTAGGAACAGTCTGTGTCGAGGAAGAATAGAGATATGAAAGTATGTGTCCTTCAGGTCGATTGCTGCGGACAAATCTCGGGGATGGATGCATTCGAAAATGCGTTTCGGCATTAGCATCCTGAACGAGAGCTTGTGCAAGGCCCGATTCAGGACACGCAGGTCCAAGATTGGCCGTAACTCACCGCCTTTCTTGGGTACAATGAAGTAGGGGCTGTAGAACCCCAACGTCATATCAGCTGGAGGAACTAGCTCGACCGTGTCCTTCACCAGTAGGACATCAATCTCTGACCACAAGACAGGTGAAGAGGACACCCTTGAATTTGGGAGGCCGGTGAGCGAACTGAATCATGTAGCCGAGTCTGATGGTACAGACACCATTTCCCTCCGAGCAGATCCTTCCGTCCCTGGGCTGCCCGTCTCAGGGCTGCTTGCCCTTGCGCTTGGCAGCCGCCTTCGAAGGGCCCTGAGTGGGTTGGGCGCCACCCTTACGTCCAGCACTCTGCTTACCTTGTGGAGGCTGCTGCTTGGGTTGGGCAGGGGTGGAGGTGGATACAGGGGGACGCCCTCAGCGATGAGCAGGAGGAGGCGCTGCCACCGGCGACGGGGTGGAGGTAGCAGTGGGCCGCCGGGGCAGGATGTTCTTGATCACCTCCGTCTGCTTCTGGGCCACTGAGAACAGCTGGGTGAAGCTCTCGATGGTGTCGCCGAAGAGGCCGGCCTGACATACAGTGGCGTCAAGGAACCGAACTTTGTCAGACTCACGCATGTCTGCCAGGTTCAGCAACAGGTGGTGTTCCTAGACCACCAGGTGGACAACACCAGGAAGCAGCGATCCTTCTTGTGAAGCTCGTAACATTCTTCTAGCAGCAAACAGCAGCTTAGAACAGCAAACCATTCTGCTCCAAAGTTGAAAGCAAGGATGCGGTATTCCACTTCTGTATTTATACCCCCGTACCCCCCGTCGCAAAATTCTCAGTGAATTCTCTTATAAAACAGAAAAGTCAGTGAACTTAGCGCATTGATCCTCTCCATTGACATGTCAACCCTTTCTTATAAATCGTGCTGTGAAATATCGTCATTAATGCAAAATTATACCCCAGCAATATCATTTCATGATAAAATTCCCATGATCTTCATGTCAGTGTATTGATGGCAAATGTTTCTCTTTGAAAGCAATAGGTTTGCCATCAGTGATGCAATAAAGGCACTACAGGGCCCTTTTGGGGCCTGTACAGGGATTTACAATAGTCTTGAATGTGTGGCATTTATTGGATGCCCAGGGAGTGAGAACGGTTTGAAATGGATTGAGCTCTCAATTTCCCCTGTGTTCTCCCCCTGCTGGTTGGAGTTTGTTTGGGGACTTGACTACCCACCTGTGCCTGGTGTATGTTTACAAAGTAGTTCTGTTGAACACGCTCAGTTTGATTCCTGATGCTTAGCCCTGTGGATATGAGGAAACAGATTTCCAGAAATGCGATCAAACCACATATGAACGTAGCTCAAAGCATTGCAAACATCACATTTTGTGTTTTTTTTGGTTTCGTTTTTTTGGGGTTTTTTTTGCTGTTTACATATGCTAAATGGGATCGCACTGCACAAAAATTGGTTTTGGACTGACAGTCTGAACAAGGCTGTAGTGTACTTAAAACCTTCAAATGATATATAAAAAAAATAAAAAAATAAATGTTCTTGAGATAAAAGAGTGAGGTAAAACTATTTAGTTTGTGCCAGAAAAATACAGAGCTATGATGAGTAAAACTGCATAAAAGAGCATGTTATTAGAGTCAAAATAACAATGAAAAGTTTGAAAATCATAATGTTCATCCTCACTGATTGTACCTATTTTAGGTGATTGTACATTTCTGAATTGCTGTCCACAACACACACAACATATCTGACAAAAGCAGGCGAGTGTTTGATTATAGCATCACACTGATCTATGGGTCACAAAACACACTGCAGCACTGAATTAGGACTAACCAATTTGCTCCATTTGTCTCGCATACATACCCTACTACTCACAGCGCTGAGCACTGCCTGAAAAACAGGATTAGCAGCCTCTAAATAGCAGTCATTCAAAAGAGAGCTTGGATGCACTGAATGATTCCAATTACTGCCATGTCAAATCTAGGATATACTGCGGAAATAAATAAAAAAATACAAATATATGCAAACAATCCTGAACATGAATGATGTTACCAAAGTTTGGAGTGATTAAATGATTTTGACTGTCAGTCTTTTTTTCTTTCTTTCTCTTAAATAGATAATTCTCTTATGCTGTTGAAGTTGACCTGTATAACTTTTTCTTGTGCATAACAAAAGGTGATGCTAGGCAGAATGACAGCCTTAGCCACCATTCAAAGGCATGGAGAAAAACAAACCTGCAATGAAATTAAATGTTGACTGAGGCTGTCAGTAGTGATGAGTAGTTCATGAACAATTCAGTTCCCGCTGTCTGTGTTCACACAAATATATATATATATATATATATATATATATATATATATATATATATATATATATATATATATATATATATATATATATATATATATATATATATATATATATATATATATATATATATATATATATATATATATATATATTATATATATATATATATATACACCTAAAGGATTATTAGGAACACCATAGTAATACTGTGTTTGACCTCCTTTCGCCTTCAGAACTGCCTTAATTCTACGTGGCATTGATTCAACAAGGTGCTGAAAGCATTCTTTAGAAATGTTGGCTTCAGAACATAATTTGATATTGATAGCATCTTGCAGTTGATAGAAATGATTTGATAGGGATGCACATTTGTGGGATGCACATCCAGGGCACGGCTCTCGTTCCACCACATCCCAAAGATGCTCTATTGGGTTGAGATCTGGTGACTGTGGGGGGCATTTCAGTACAGTGAACTCATTGTCATGTTCAAGAAACCAATTTGAAATGATTCGAGCTTTGTGACATGGTGCATTATCCTGCTGGAAAAAGCCATCAGAGAATGGGTACATGGTGGTCATAAAGGAATGAACAAGGTCAGAAACAATGCTCAGGTAGGCCGTGGCATTTAAACGATGCCCAATTGGCACTAAGGGGCCTAAAGTGTGCCAAGAAAACATCCCCCACACTATTACACCACCACCACCAGCCTGCAGAGTGGTAACAAGGCATAATGGATCCATGTTCTCATTCTGTTTACGCCAAATTCTGACACTACCATCTGAATGTCTCAACAGAAATTGAGACTCATCAGACCAGGCAACATTTTTCCAGTCTTCATCTGTCCAATTTTGGTGAGCTTGTGCAAATTGTAGCCTCTTTTTCTTATTTGTAGTGGAGATGAGTGGTACCCGGTGGTGTCTTCTGCTGTTGTAGCCCATCTGCCTCAAGGTTGTGCATGTTGTGGCTTCACAAATGCTTTGCTGCATACCTCGGTTGTAACGAGTGGTTATTTCAGTCAAAGTTGCTCTTCTATCAGCTTGAATCAGTCGGCCCATTCTCCTCTGACCTCTAGCATCAACAAGGCATTTTTGCCCGTCTGGCCCCAAAACCATGCCAAGCTCAAAATTGCTTAAATCACCTTTCTTTCCCATTCTGACATTCAGTTTGGAGTTCAGGAGATTGTCTTGACCAGGACCACACCCCTAAATGCACTGAAGCAACTGCCATGTGATTGGTTGATTAGATAATTGCATTAATGAGAAATTGAACAGGTGTTCCTAATAATCCTTTAGGTGAGTATATATATATCACAGTATATATACTGCAAATCAAAATGGCGCCGTTCAGGTCGCTCCGCGAAGACTGTGCTTTTATTTACTATTTTACTTTCTTTTACTCTCAATTTTTACAAACTTATCAACTGCATTGATCTGCTATGACAGCAAAACTCTTTTGGACATTGGTTACCTCTACACTGGACTGTTTCAGGACACTTTCGCCGATCCTCTGTGGCCATCTGAGATCCTTCGGAACACCGAGTTGAACAATGGACAGACGTGTCAACGGCGAAGAATCAAGAAACACCGTGGGAAACGCGCTGGGATACGCAACAGACTGAGGAAAAGGGCATTCAGCCCTCCTCTCCCGAGCATTCTTCTAGCAAATGTTCAATCCTTGGAGAATAAGATGGACGATCTTAGAGCCAGGATAAGTTTTCAACGGGACATGAGAGACTGTAACATCTTTTGTTTGTCCGAAACATGGCTCACGCCCGCGGTCCCGGAAACAGCTGTGACGCCGTCGGAGAACTTCTCTGTTTTTCGGATGGACAGAACAGCCGAGGCCGGTAAATCCAAAGGCAGTGGAGTATGCTTCATGGTCAACAAGAAATGGTGCGACCCCAGGAACATCACCATTCTCTCGCGATCCTGCTCGCCTCATCTGGAACATTTAACAATCATTTGCCGCCCATTCTATCTGCCGAGGGAGTTTTCTGCGGTCGTCGCGACCGCTGTTTACATTCCACCACAGGCAGACACAGCGCTGGCTTTATCTGGCCTTCATGATGTTGCCAGCGGCGTCATAAACAAACACCCTGACGCGGCATATATTGTCGCGGGCGATTTTAACAAAGCAAACCTAAAGAAAGTCTTGCCAAACTTTCACCAGCACGTCTCCTGTCCTACACGTGGAGCAAACGTGTAGGACAGGTTTGCTCTGCGGCGTGCAGTTAAAGCCGCAAAACTCCGTTATAAAAACCGAGTGGAGTCTCATTTTCAACTCAACGACTCCCGGCGCATGTGGCAAGGTCTGAGGTCCATCTACTCTTTTGGATCTAAATCCTCTGCAGAGGTGAGCGCTGATCCGTCGCTTGTGAATGAGTTAAACTCTTTCTACGCTCGCTTTGACTGTAACCACGGCAACGCGACTCCGCCAAGTGGCGTGTCAGAGGGAATTACTCAGCGCAGCAACAACCACGTGATCTCTGTCTCGGAGGATGAAGTTCAGAGAGCACTCAAGCGTGTGGACGTCAGGAAAGCTGCTGGGCCGGATGGTATTTCAGGCCGTGTTCTGCGGTCCTGTGCTGATCAGCTCGCCGGGTTGTTTACATCTATCTTCAGTGAGTCCCTTGCTACATCTGTGGTCCCCACCTCCTTCAAAAAAATCCACTATCATCCCTGTCCCTAAGAACAGTAAACCCTCTTGCCTAAATGACTATCGTCCAGTGGCTCTCACATCTATAGTCATGAAGGTCTTTGAGAGACTCATTAAAAACACCATTTGCGCCTACATTCCTGACACTTTGGACCCTCTTCAGTTTGCCTATCGTCCCAATAGATCGACTGAAGATGCCATCTCTCATGTCCTCCACTCCTCCCTCACTCACATCAGCAACAAAATTGGGAACTACGTAAGGCTGCTATTCATTGACTATAGCTCAGCCTTTAACACCATAGTTCCCATCAAGCTAACCTCCAAACTCCTGGATCTCGGCCTGAATCCTTCTCTCTGCCACTGGATTGAGGACTTCCTCACTGGCAGGCCTCAGGTGGTGAGAGTAGGCCAGTCCACCTCCACCTCCATCACCCTGAGTGTGGGAGCTCCACAGGGCTGTGTCCTGAGTCCCCTGCTCTACTCTCTCTAGACGCATGACTGTTTGTCCACACACAGCTCCACCTCTATCATCAAATTTGCTGATGATACTGTTGTCCTGGGCCTCATTTCCAACAACGAGACGGCATACTTGGACGAAGTGGAGCAACTAACATCATGGTGCCAGGACAACTGTCTCTCTCTGAATGTTGGCAAGACCAAAGAAATGATTGTGGACTTCAGGAAGAGACAGCAACGGACATACTCCCCCCTCATGATCAGCGGGTCACCAGTAGAGAGAGTGAGCAGCTTCAAGTACCTGGGTGTAAACATCTCCGAGGACCTGACCTGGACTGCTCACATTCAGACACAGGTGAAAAAAGCCAGGCAAAGACTGTACCACCTGCGCCAGCTGAGGAAATTCAGGGTTTCACCAGCTATCCTGAAAACTTTCTATTTAGGGGCGATAGAAAGTGTATTAACTGGTAGTTAATTAGCGTGGTATGGGAACAGCACCAGTCATGACTGCAAAGCCCTGCAAAGAGTTGTGCGCTTATCCGAGCGTATCTCAGGGTTAGCTCTCCCGTATCTGCAGGACTTCTACACCAAACGCTGCAAAGGTAGAGCTACTAAGATCATCAAAGACTCTAATCACCCTGCAAACCCTCATTTCACGCTGCTGCCATCTGGTAAGCGCTTCTGAAGCCTGATGGCCAAAACTGAGAGACTCAGGAGGAGCTTCTTCCCCCAGGCCATCAGACTCCTGAACTCAGTCACTTAACATCACGTGAGCATCGATATACTGACATTGCACTGCACTTTCTGTTCTCGTTGTTACGGTGTAACAACCTGTTATAAACCTGTTTGCACATTATACTCTTATACATTTGTTAACCACATATTTATAAGTCTACAGGTTACTCACTGCACAGTTTACCTCACTTATTTTATTCCACTTCTTTATTCTTATTTTTTTACTTTTTTTCTCCTACTTGACTTGATTATTTATAAATATATATATATATATATATATATATATATATATATATATATATATATATATATATATATATATATATATATATATATTATCCTATTTCTATTATAATTTCCTCCTTGTGTTTTTAACTGTGAATTTGCACTGTCCATGGAGCGGACCTGTTTACATTTCACTGCCGGTTGTATATTCTGTATATAACTGTGTATGTGACAAATAAAACTCTTGAATCTTGAATATATATATATATAATTTTTTTATTCCAACATGATAGTGATTGTAATGGTTGCTGCAGATGTAATATAATATAAAATCTTGTTAACACTTTATTTTACAGTGTCACTTATTACACGTTACATGTAATTACTATAGTGATAACTATAGATAACACTATTTTATGGTGATGTAGTTACACGTTACTACATGTACTTACTATATTAACAACAGTAAATTATGCATAATTACAAGTAACTAACCCTAAACCAAACCCTAATCCTAACCGTAACTCTATAGGAAGTACATGTAGTTAGTTAATATTGCTCAGTATTTACAGTACAACGTAGTCCTTTAAAATAAAGTGTAAAAATTTGGGTTTTGTTTGTCTTTTGTGGTTTGGTTCCTGTTTCCTAGTCATGTGATTTCCTTGTCCTCATGTGAACATGGCCATTTCTTAATATGCGTTCTTGTCTGTACTTGTGTTCTCATGGTGTCACGGTTCATGGGTTCATTGATTCATTCTCTCTCTGTGTTTGTGTGGTTGTGTTGTAGGCATGGCCACTGATTACGGCTCTCATCATCACCTCCAGCTGCACCTGATTATCTCTTCCTATTTATACATCTCACTCACTCACCTGTGTTGTCAGTCATTGCAGGCTTCCTATTTGTGTCTGTGTGTGTGCTAGCCGGTTCTCCTGGGAGTGCTGCTGTTCTTCCGTTCTTGGGGGTTCTTCGCCGTGGATTTGCCCATTACGTCCCTGCGTCACTGTCCTGCTGTTCCTGCTCACCTGCATCTCTTTCTGTCTGGATTCTGTTTTTCGTGTGACTTTGGACTTCCTGTTGATCTTCCTTGTGTGAGACTTTAGTGTTAATAAACACAACTAACTCGCTTTTGGATCCTGTGAATCTTTTCCTTATCTATTAGGCTGACAGAACGACTGACCCAGCGATAAATCCAGCGAGTGTTCATGAGTTATAGGATTACCTGACTAACAGTAATCAACGCATGGAACGACAGGAGGAACAGGCGGTGAATACTGCATGGGCGTGCAGGCGTTAGTGACGCAGGTGTCCGAGCTCACCACCCGAATTCAACAACTTACACCGCCCACTGCGTCAATCCCGCCATCCATTCCCCCCACTCCAGCTAATATCACCAGCAGTCATGAACTACGGATTCCTACACCAGAGAGGTACTCGGGTGAACCCCCTCTTTGCAGATCGTTTTTGACTCGATTTTCCGTGTTCTTCTCATTACAACCGATTGCATTTTCTACTGAGGCATCGAAGGTTGCACTGGTGTTGACCTTGCTGTCAGGGTGTGCTGCTCGCTGGGGAATGGCGGTGTGGTCTAATAACCATCCTTGCTGTTCCTCGTTCCAGGCACTCTCTGAAGAAATGAGGCAGGTCTTCGACCGTGCGGTGGTTGGTCGCGAGGCAGCCCGGAGGCTCACTAGTCTGCGTCAGGACAATCGACCCATATCAGATTACATGATTGAGTTTCGTACTCTTGCTGCAGAGTGCCAATGGAACGAGGAGGTGCAGTGGGACATGTTCCTGCATGGGCTGGCTGACCACGTTCACAAAGAGATCTACGCACTTGAATTATCCAGAGATCTTAATTCAGAGATCAGGTAGGACGAGCTCGGCTTTCCCGGGAGGAGAGGGAACGTCTGCGATTAAGGGGACTCTGCCTCTACTGTGGTGCGGCAGGGCATTTCCTCAACAACTGATCTGTAAAAGATCAAGCCCGACAGTAGATAGGAGGTTACTGTCGGGTAGGTCCACGTTGGGGAAATCCTTGTCCACCACCCTCCTCTAGCGAAGACTGCAATGGGCAAACAAGACTCACAACCGTCATGCTCTAGTGGACTCTGGGGCAGAAGGTAACTTCTTGGACTATTCACTGGCCATTCAGCTCAAGATCCCCATTGTTCCACTTCACCACTCCATCACCGTTCACACTCTTAAAGGACAGCATCTACCCACCATCACACATTCCACTGACACGCTCACACTGATCACTTCCGGGAACCATACGGAGAGAATTAAATTTTTGCTTACGGACTCTCCTCTGGTTCCAATCGTCCTCGGTCACCCCTGGCTAGTGAAGCATAATCCTAGGGTTGACTGGGGACTTAATTCTGTCTCTGCCTGGAGCAATCAGTGTTATGCCTCTTGTCTTGTGTCTGCTTGTACGTCTGTGTCTAGTTCTGTGTTGCAGGATGATTTCAGTCAACTAGCTGTGCCTCTGACAACACCGACCTCTTCCCGAACGGCGTTCTGGTGGTCTGGTGCAGCCGAGGCTGCACTTACCAAAGTCAAAAGCGTTCGTTTCGGCTCCCATTCTCATTGGCCCTGATCCATCATGTCAGTTTGTGGTGGAGGTCGATGCATCAGAGGTGAGGGTAGGAGCGGTTCTTTCCCAGCGTTCTTCCTCAGATGAGAAGATGCATGGATGCTTTTGGATCCTGTGAATCTTTTCCTTATCGATCAGGCTGACACATGGACTTGTGAAATGTCATCAGTCGCTGCCCAAGTACTGTTCCAATTCAAAGTTCACATCTAGCCAAGTACAGTGCAAATCCCCAGATGTGTCCTTGGTCTGCCCCTTTTATCGAGGATGCATCGAGAGGTGACTTGTGTGGACTCGAGACAGACTGGTATCCCAGAATGCATCTTGCACCAACCAGCAAGCGTCAATAGTGGACGAGAAACCCTGTGTAATTTAAAAATACTACTGTTAATGTCTCACAAATTGTAGTTTTAAGACTTTTTCAGGCGAGAATGTACTTGTTTAAAGCTCAAATCTGTGGTTTATTTATAAAGAGAGCGCCTATTTGAAAATGTTATCTGGCGTTTTTGGAGTTGTGAGATCCAGTCGATCACCAGGCGCTCAGCGCTCGTTAACCCCGCCGAGAGCAGCCTTTCCTCGGCTAGTCCTTCTGTCGTCTACCGCTGATGCAGGTGTGTGAAATTAGTATTCCTGTGAGGCTGAACGAGTTGGTGCAGCTGACGTGTCTGGTGTGGATGATGGTGTAGCCTCTGTGACAGGTGATCAGTCCATCAAAATACTTGTGGGGCCCTATCATACACCTGGCACAATGCAAGTGTTTTTTGTTAGTTTGAGCACAGTACAGTTAACATTTTTCACATCCAGCACCATGTTGTTTAAATAGCAAATGCACTCGTGCCATTTGTTCACCCATGGGTGTGCTGGTCTGAAAACCAGGTGTGTTCAGGCGCATTGCTGTTTTGAGGAACTGAAAATGACTGCGCCATTGACCAACAAAAAACCTGCTCTAAAGTCAATAGCGTAGTATTTTTGTGTTATTTATTTCTGAACTGTTTTGGGGCCCTTTAGAAGTTCTGACATGCTCTGACATTTGTGCTTTTTTCAGTTGCTTATAAACACATTAATGGCAAAAGTGTAATTACACTGTATTCAGCACAAACTGGGCTACCATAATATGTGAGCAACATGTATGTACATGCTTGTATTTTTGACAGAATTATTATTATTTTTTTTTAAATTAAGGCCTCAAAACACAAAATAGATATGCATCCACGAGACTTTAGACTAATGGGTGATGTTGTCTAGAGTTTTTGCTTCAAACTAATGTGAGAATCACTGAGCCTGCTAATTCATATAAAACAATACATTGATTTACATTTTGAAAGACACTTTTTCTTTACAAAGGCCATATGCGAAGAGGCGTGAATGTTCATGAATATTACTGTGAATCACACCTGAGAGAACAAAAGATCACATAATGAGCTGCATAATAAATGAGCTTCAGGTATGTGACTGAGAGCTAAGCAACAGGACAAAATAAATATATTTTGTTGTAGTTTATTTAGAATGTAGTCAACAAAGGCACATTACAAAGGCCTATTATATTTGAAATTATCAAAAGATTTGACTACACTGCAAAAATGCTCTTCTTATTTAGTATTTTTTCTTGTTTTCATTCCAAATATATAAAAAAAAATCTTAAATCAAGATCCATTTACTAGATAAATAAAATGACATAAGATATGTGTTCTTGTTTTCTGAAAAAAAAAAAAAAAAAAAAAATCTAAATTAGTGAGATTTTGCTTAAAACAAGCTAAATTACCTGCCAATGGGGTATGGAAAATAATCTTATTTCTGTTTGGGACAGAAACAAGGAACAAGATTTCAATCAGAAAGAATATTTTTCTTACCCAACTGGCAGGTAATTTAGCTTGTTTTAAGCAAAACTCACTTAATTTTGATTTGATTTTCAACAAAACGACAAAAAAAGATCTTATGTCATTTTACTTATGTACTTATGTACTTTACTTACTAGTAAATGCATCTTGATTTAAGAATTTTTTGATATTTAGACTAGAAACGACAAAAATACTAAGAAGAGCATTTTTGGCAGTGTACTATTTTAATGTTTTTGAAAGAAGTCTCATGCTAAAAAAAAAAAAAAAAAAAAAAAACAGTAATATTGTGACACTCAACATAATTCAGTATTCAGTAAATACAAATAACTGAATAATTGGTAATGATCAATGTTAGAAGTAAAATATTTGGGATTTAAAACAACATAATGCAATGCAATTATGATTTCAAATAGTATAGGGTGAATTCAGGTCGATTGGGACACTTTTTCCCAGTCATTTCAGTGGTAAACATTTTCTGAATCATTTGATTTTATAAACTATCCGATACACACAATACTCAAATATCATTTGGAGTTTCAGTTAATTTATGAGACACGTGCAATGCATGATCGCCAGCGCTAAGGCTATTGTCTGTTATATTTGCTGCTTATTAATGAGAAGCAAATATATATATATAAAAAAACATTGATTAAAATTAAGATACAATTTAAACAAAACAAAATTCACTTTAAATAAATGCTTTCTACAAAACAAAACTTAATGAAGTGGTAGTATATTTATAGCATCTGAGCAGACGTGCTAATAAAAGCTTTATTGATGTTACACTTGCAATAGCCTAAACACTTCATAATCTGGCCAAAACAAGCCAAATAAATCTTGTCTAAAAAGTCTTGCATCTATGACATTTTATGTAGCAGCAGGATTCATATTTAAACAGTGTTTTGCGTTTAATATTCACAGATGCTAACAGAATAAACGTACCTCACAATCCTCGCCTGAATCTGTTGCTCTTAGAAATAAACAGCTTTTTCTGAGGTAAAATATTCCAGGATTATTCCTCACCGCATCTCAAACCGATGTGAAGTGTTGATGTGTTTGAGTTGATGTTGAGTTGATGTGGGCGTTGACTCTACTCTCATGGATCACGTCAGATTTGAATCTCAAAAGAACGCGCGCTCTGTGGGCGTGGCGCAGTAGCGGGTAACGAGAAGATAACGAAATGCTTGCGAACGACTGACATCTGTTTGAAAAGGGAGAAATTACATAAACACAGAATATTTGTTTTCAATTTGATTTACATTATTTAAAACCTGACATTTCAACGTTTCTTTAGACATATGTCTCATGTTTGTGAGACAAGTATTTACTAAGTTAGAGTTCCTCTTCTGAAGACTTTCTGAATGAACATCTTTGACAGAGAGGCTGCGGATCGTGCATCATGTTTGTTTTCTTTATTTTGCAAGAAGCACAACAATTTGTTTTTATTGTGACTGTACACAAAAAAATAATAGAAACTTAACATATTATAATGATGTATAACATTTGCCTGAATGATAAAAAAATACTTATTAGAAAATGAGTTATTTGAATCTCTTTGGCACTGATAAGAAAAAAAGTGAGTCTATAGGGCCGGTGCGACGGCCGACTCCTGGGGGTTAAAGGGTGTGCTAGTAATATGAGCCTATAGGTGGTGCACAACGTGTGTACACTCTGCTTATTACACACACAGGGATGCGCAGCAGCACATACACGCCAAATATTAAAAATAATAGGATTACAATGTAAAAGATTATTGTGTACATAAAGATAAAAATGCCTGCATGTCATAATGGATAGTCATTGCATGTATCAGAATGATCTATTTGCAGTAATGACGAATGAAATCGGCTACTTATTTAACCAATCGTGGCAATACCCATCAGGTTGAGTGTGTCTATATTCCGCCATGTAAATAGTGAATCCGCCATGGTGCGAGCGTGGTTTATTGCACATTACACCCAGAACACACCCATGACTCATTAAGAGACTAGGTACAAACCTTTTGGACCATGCTCCTGGCACACTGACCGTTTTTTCCGTTGTTAAACAAGCAAAAGTGGATTCGGACACGCCCTAACTGCACCTGCGCCATGAGCTTCAGACCAAGCGCTCAGATTGTTAAAATAGGGCCTGTGATCTTATCAAGCTAATTTAAAGCTTTGTTTATTTAGATTGTATTTTTTACAGTGTTAAACTGATCTGTATTTTTTTGATATGCCAATTTACAAATGTGATCAAATAGTCTTGGCATGTTGCTCCGAAGGTAAGTTTTCTCTTAAATCCTTGAGGAGCGTTTTACTGTGAACGTCTGCAAAGACCTGCTGTCATATCTTAGCAATGGGCTATGTGAGTCTGTAGGGGAATACACCAGAGGCCATTTTTTGTGTCCATTTGTGAGCCTACAGTAATTCATCACTCCTCTCTGCTCCCTCTATACCCTGTCTGCTCTAATTGCCTCTCCAATTTAGGTTTGCCCCACAGACCTGTCAAGGCCTGACCTTGCTCGGGACTCAACACTGATCCTCGTATAGGCCTGGGGAAGCAGCTGCAAACTATAAAAGCATTCACAATTAATTCATTTATAGGTACCTAGTACATTTCCATTAATAAAAACATTTTTTAAATAATTATTTTTTTACCAGTAACTCTTTTCAAATTTTTCACAAACCCAAATGTCTTATTTGTAATGTAATAACTGGAATTAGAATGACCCATGTATTCATGGTAGTGTATATTACATATATATATATATATATATATATATATATATATATATATATATATATATATATATATATATATATATATATATATATATATACACACACATATACACACACACTATATTGCCAAAAGCTTTGGGACATCTCCCTTTACATGCACATGAGCTTTAATGCCATCCCAATCTTAATCCGTAGGGTTTAATATGGCCCACCCTTTGCAGCTATATCAGCTTCAACTCTTCTGGGAAGGCTTTCCACAAGGTTTAGGAGTGTGTTTATGGGAATTTTTGACCATTCTTCTAGAAGCGCATTTGTGAGGTCAAACACTGATGTTGGATGAGAAGGCCTGGCTCGCAGTCTCCGCTCTAATTCATCCTAAAGGTGTTCTATCAGGTTGAGGTCAGGACTCTGTGCAGGCCAGTCAAGTTCCTCCACACCAAACTCGCTCATCCATGTCTTTATGGACCGACGCTTTGTGCACTGGTGCGCAGTCATGTTGGAACAGGAAGGGGCCATCGCCCCTTGGGAGCATGAAATTGTCCAAAATGTTTTGGTATGCTGAAGCATCAAGAGTTCCTTTCACTGGAACTAAGGGGCCAAGCCCAACCCCTGAAAAACAACCCCACACCATAATCCCCCCTCCACCAAACTTTACACTTGGCACAATGCAGTCAGGCATATCCCGTTCTCCTGGCAACCGCCAAACCCAGAATCATCCATGGGATTGTCAGACAGAGAAGCGTGATTGGTCACTCCAGAGAACACGTCTCCACTGCTCTAGAGTCCAGTGGTGGCGTGCTTTACACCACTGCATCCCATGCTTTGCACTGCATTTGGTGATGTAAGGCTTGGATGAGCTGCTCGGCCATGGAAACCCATTTCATGAAGCTCTCTATGCACTGTTCTTGAGCTCATCTGAAGGCCACAGAAGTTTGGAGGTCTGGAGCTATTGACTCTGCAGAAAGTTGGTGACTTTTGCGCACTGTGACCCTCAGCATGCGCTGACCCCGGTCTGTAATTTTATGTGGCCTACCACTTCGTGGCTGAGTTGCTGTTGTTCCCAATCGCTTCCACTTTGTTATAATCCCACTAACAGTTGAGCGTGGAATATTTGGTAGTGAGGAAATTTCATGAATGGACTTATTCAGAGTTAAAATAGTTAAATGTGACATACCATTATCATACTCTGACACTGTTAGTGTGTATCATTTGTAATAAAGCGCATATAGTATGGTCATGTTAAAGATTTTATTTATTTATTTATTTATTTTTTATCTACAAAATCACTGAAATTCTGAGAAAAAAAAAAATCACTTACATTTTACATGTATTAATTTATCAGACACTTAACTTACAAGTGAGGAAATACAACTTAAGCGATTTATCCTGAAAAGGCTGCAACATGAAAAGTGATGCATTACAAAGATCCAAGATTGCTCAGAGAAGTACAGATGAGACCAAAGATAACTGAGAAATACTGAAAGAATATTTTAAGACAGACAGCCTTCATCCTGGCTGTCACTCACAAAAGTCACTCTTCATTTGCATAAAGTCACTGTCCCTCATGTCACTGGAAGTCACCAACTCTCCAATAAAAATGAATAGGGTCATGTCACATTGTTGCTAGCTGTGTGAACAGGGCTTGAGAGAGAGAGAGAGAGAGAGAGAGAGAGAGAGAGAGAGAGAGAGAGCACAATCACCTGCTAAGGAAGTTAAGAGCCCAGGATCAGCTAATCGCAGTAGTAGCACACCAGAGACATGCACACACCACAAGATAAAGTTTACAAAGGTCATTGTAACACTAAAGCCAAACAACCATGCAGAGAAGAAAAAAACAAAACAAAACACAAAACCTTTGCTAAAACCCCAGCAATCATTCCTTAGTAGGACTGCGCCTGGAACACATATAGAATTAGTATACATGTCTAGTATATATGTCTGCTGGAAACAGCAGTTGGTTGACCTCAACAAAATCATCCAAACAAAGCACTGCGATGATCGCCCACAAAAGTATCTAAGCAACACAGAAGACCCAGCCATACAGCCAAAACAGGACAAAAGAGGAAAAAAGAAAATCAAAAAACAAAACTTCGCAAAAAAATTAAGAAAACATTTTTATCCTGTTTTCCAGAACAAAAACCTAAACATTCTTAAATCAAGATACATTTGCATGAGAAGCAAGCAATGTCTTATTTTCTGAAAAATGTAAAAATATATCAAAATCAAGTGTTCATGCTTAAGACAAGAAAAAAGTATGCCAGTGGGGTCAAAACAAGCTTATTTTTCTGACCCCATTGGGAGATTTGTTTTAAGCATACATTTGTTAAATTTTGATTTCAGAAAACAAAACTTAATAGCTTAAATATTTTGCTTCTGAAGTAAATGTATATTGATTTTAGAGTGTTTAGATATTTGTACTGGAACACAAGATGATGATACTAAGAACATTTTGTTTTTTTGCAGTGCAGAATTGTTGCATCTTTCTGCAGCTCATAGACAATGGCATGGGTTAAGTTTCAGAACAATATTCTCCAAATAAACTAGGTGTGAAAATGTTCATATTGTATACAAATAAATGTACAAAATGAAACATTACAAACTTTTAATTAAACGTATCTCATCGGACAGATTTGTCAGTGACAGATAAATAATATTGTGATCATAAAAACGTCTCGGTTACGTATGGTAACCCTCGTTCCCTGAAGGAGGAACGGAGAGGCGCACGTCGGACGTCACGATTTAATTGGGATCACTTCAGGAGCCCCTAACAGCTTCGAGATATAGAGAACAGGCCAATGAGAATTGGCGCGAGATTTGCATCTCGCGCTCCGCCCGCCGCGCGGGTATAAAGCGGAAGTGAAATGCACGCACGTTTGTTTTTCACTGAGGAGCCGAACTACTGACTCGGCCTGCAGTGATGGTACAGCAATTGTGGCGACGGACGACGTCTCCGCTCCCTCCTTCAGGGAACGAGGGTTACCATACGAACCGAGACGTTCCCTTTCAGTCGGTCACGTTCGACGACGCCGACGCCACCGACTTAATTGGGATCCCTTTGAACACGCCACAGTTGCTACCACCTCCAGCGCCCTGGGAAAGCCCCCTCAGACCCCGGCTGTTCCGGGCGGGAAATTCACGCAGGGAGAGTCAGCTGCTGTTCCGCAAGACCCACTCAGCCGACTATTGGATAACGCTGGGAAAGCGTGCCCGGGGGCCGCTGCGGAAGCCACATCATGCCCGGAGGAGTTACCATGTGGAGAATACACGTATGGACTGGCCGTGGGCAGTGCTACATACGGAAGCCCCAGGGGTGGCTCCGGCCATTTAGGCGGGGGTCCACACCACACTGAGACGGCAGAGAGGGAAAGACACGAGCTCGCCGAAGGGAGACTTACCGTGGAGAATACACATATGGGACCGCCGTGGGGTCACAACATATGGAACCCAGCCTAACACAAGTTCCACCAATGCATACGAGCGTTAGGCCTGGCGTCCGGACGCCCGCCACGTCCGACTGCTGAGGGTTGCGGAGGACTCGACAGGGTTTGCCATACTGGGGAACTCGACTGGAGCATATAAGCACGTATCCGTTCCATGGGGAAGGGAGTGGCGCAGCAAGCCGACACTTTAGAACGGGCACTTCGGTGTTACTGACTATGGGAAGTGAGCACACAGGAAGATACCGGCTCTACACGTAGGCTATAGAACCCAGCGAACGTGTTAGGTGTCGCCCAGCCCGCAGCCCTACAAATATCTGCCAGTGAGGCGCCACGAGCCAGCGCCCAGGAAGAAGCTACACCCCTGGTGGAGTGGGGCTCTTAACCTGAGCGGGCAGGGCACGCCTTGGGTTTCATACGCCAAGACGATGGCATCCACTATCCAGTGGGCCATCCTCTGCTTGGAGACAGCCTTTCCCTTCTGCTGTCCTCCATAACAGACGAAGAGCTGTTCTGAGGTCCTGAAGCTTTGCGTTCTGCCCACGTAAGTCCGCAGCGCCGGACGGGACAGAGAAAAGCTAGGGCTGGGTCTGCCTCCTCCGAAGGCAGCGCTTGCAGGCTCACCACCTGGTCCCGGAAAGGAGTGGTGGGAACCTTGGGCACATATCCCGGCCGGGGTCTCAGGATTACGTGAGAGTTACCAGGCCCGAATTCCAGGCACGACATTCGTCGACCGAAAATGCCTGCAGGTCTCTTGATGGAGGCCAATGCAGTCAGGAGTACTGTCTTCAGAGACAGAATTTTTAACTCAGCTGACTGCAAAGGCTCAAAGGGAGGTCTCTGCAGTGCGGTCAGCACCAGAGACAGGTCCCAAGAGGGTATAGAGAGAGGGCGAGGCGGATTCAGTCTCCTCGCCCCCTCAGGAACCTGACGATCAGATCGTGCTTCCTAAGGACTTCCCGCCTCAGTAGTCATGATTGGCGGCGATGGCGGCCACATAAACTTTGAGGGTGGAGGGAGACAGCCTTCGGCCCAACCCGCCTTGTAGGAAGGAAAGCACAGAACTGACCGAACACCTTCGGGGTCTTCTCGGCGCAGAAGAGCACCATTCGATTTAACAGGTTCCACTTCAACGCGTAGAGGTGCCTTGTAGAGGGCGCCTAGCGGAAGTAATGGTGTCTACCACAGCTTGTGGCAGACCGCCTAGAACCTCCGCGCCCCGTCCAGGGACCAGACATGGAGTTTCCAGAGGTCCGGACGCGGGTGCCAGAGGGTGGCCCCTGCCTCTGAGTCAGGAGGTCCTTCCTCAGAGGAATGGGCCAAGGAGGTGCTGTCGCGAGGAGCACTAGTTCCGAAAAACCAAGTCCTGTTGGGCCAGTACGGAGCGACCAACAGGACCTGCTCCTCGTCCTCCTGACCTTGCACAGTGTTTGTGCAAGAAGGCTCACTGGGGAAACGATATGGCGCGTAGGCCCCGGGCCAGCTGTGTGCCAGCGCATCCGAACCGAGGGTCCCCGGTCAGGGAATAGAACAGCTGGCAGTGGGTGGAGTCCGGGCGGCAAACAGATCTACCTGCGCGGCCCCGGCGACTCCAGATCAGCTGGACCACCTGGGGATGGAGTCTCCACTCTCCGGGAGCACTGGCTGTCGTGGAGAGCTCGCCGGCCGCACGATTGAGCAGGCCCGAATATGAATGGCACGGCGACCTCAGATGCTTCTGACTCCATAGGAGGAGATGGCGGGCGAAGTTGTGACATGCGACGGGAGCGTAGACCACCCTGTTTGTTGATGTACGCAACGGCCGCAGTGCTGTCCGTGACGACCAGAACGTGCTTGCCTCTGAGCGGCGTTTTGAAGCGGCTGAGTGCAAGACGAACTGCTAACAACTCCAGGCAATTGATATGCCATTGCAGTTGGGGCCCCGCCCACAGACCCGACACTGCAAGCCCGCTGTACGTGGCACCCCAGCCGGTGGATGAGGCATCCGTGGAGACAACAGCATGCCTGGACACTTGTTCTAGAGGCACGCCTGCCCGTAGAAATGAAGGGTCCGACCACGGGCTGAAGGTTTGGCGGCATCTCGGCGCCACTTGGACACGGAGAGTTCCGCTGCGCCACGCCCATCTCGGGACCCGGTCGTGGAGCCAGCATTGAAGCGGTCTCATATGAAGCAATCCCAGCGGCGTTACTGCGCTGCGGACGCCATATGCCCCAGGAGCCTCTGAAAATGTTTCAGTGGTACCGCTGTCCTGCGCTCGAACGCGAGTTCACGCAGTTCAACACTGACTGGACGCGCTCCTCGGTGAGGCGCGCCCGTCCGGCAACCAGTCTATCTCCATCCCGAGAAAAGAGATCCTCTGCGAGGGGCAGAGTTTGCTCTTCTCCCAGTTGACCTGAAGCCCCAACCGGCAAAGGTGACGGAGCACCATGTCCCTGTGTTCGCACAACTGCTCTCGCGACTGGGCAAGGATCAGCCAGTCGTCGAGGTAGTTGAGAATGCGAACACCACGCTCTCTCATGGGAGCAATGGCCGCCTCCGCGACTTTCGTGAAGACACGGGGCGACAGGGCCAGCCCGAAGGGTAGGACCTTGTACTGATATGCTCGTCCGTCGACGCAAAGCGAGGAACGGTCTGTGTCGAGGAGAATCGAGACATGAAAGCACGCGTCCTTCAGGTCGATCGCTGCAAACCAATCTTGGGGACGGACGCACCTGAAGATGCGTTTCTTGCGTTAACATCCTGAACGGCAGCCTGTGAAGGGACTGGTTCAGAAGTCGCAGATCCAAGATCGGTCGTAACCCGCCGCTTTTCTTGGGTACAATGAAGTACGGGCTGTAGAAGCCGGTCTTCATATCGGCTGGAGGGACCGGCTCTATCGCGTCCTTCGCCAGTAGGACTGCGATCTCCGCCTGGAGCACAGGGGCATTCTCCTTCGTCACGGAGGTGAAGTGAACGCCCTGAACTTGGGACGCGGGCGAACTGAATCGCATAGCCGAGTCTGATAGTACGATGAGCCAGCGAGACGGGCTGGGAAGCGCTAGCCAGGCTCCCAGGAACCGTGCAAGCGGGACCAACGGCACCACAGACGCACCGCAGCGGGCAGCGCGGCGGCATGCAGGGACCCGACACGGGCGGCATGGTAGCGCCCAAGGTGGGGTCTGAGTGTGCTGTGCAACACTTACCTGCTTCCGCTGAGGGGGCACGCGAGTGTGGGGAGGCCGTTGGTGAGCGTCCCAGACACAGCCGGCACCCCCTGCTGGCGATAAGAGAGGCGCCTGAGGGTGACAAGGCATGGAAGCGTCGAACACCGCCAAGCGCACTCTCTTGGCACCCAGAGATTCCGGAAACTGCTCTTTTATTGACAATTTGGGTGCCGCTAGCACTGGGGCTAGCGGCGGAACAGGATGACACAATATCGCCCCCCGGCCCTCCTCCGGGGGGGGGAGAGGTGCTGCGGCCATCTCCCGAAGAGCAGTCTCCTCCATCTCTGGGTGGCCCGTCTCAGGGTCTCTTACGACGGCGCTTGCCACCTGGCTTGGCAGCGGCCTGAGCGGGCTGGACGTCCTTCCCACGGCCGGCTCCACGCCGACGCCCGGGTGGAGGCTGCTGCTGGGCTGGGGCGGAGCGGGGGCAGCGGTGGGCGGACGTCCTCGGCGACGGCGCAGCAGGCGGAGGTGCTGCGGCGGCGGCGGGTGGAGGCAGCAGCTGACCGCCGGGGCAGGATGTATTTTATGGCCTCCGTCTGCTTCTGGGCGCCGAGAACTGCTGGGCAAAGCTCTCGACCGCGTCGCCGAACAACCGGCCGGGAGATGGGGAGTCCAGGAACCGAGTCTTATCGGTCTCCCTCATGTCGGCCAGGTTGAGCCAGAGATGCCGCTCCTGGACCACTAGAGTGGACATCGCCTGACCAATGGAACGGGCGGTGACTTTCGTCGCCCGGAGGGCGAGGTCCGTCGCCGTCCGGAGCTCCCGGAGGAGCTCTGGGCCAGGGCTACCCTCGTGCATATCCATGAGTGCCTGGGCCTGATGCACCTGAAGCAGCGCCATGGCATGCAAGGCGGACGCAGCCTGGCCACAAGACCTGTAAGCCTTCGCAGTCAGACTGGAGGAGAACTTACAGGCCTTGGACGGAGACGTGGGTCACCGCGCCAGTGGAGGCGTCGCCGGACACAGTTGCATCGCGACGCCCGCTCCATCGGCGGGATCCCCACGCACCCCTGGCTTGCCCGCCCGCCAAGGGTAGTGAGGAGGAGGAGCCACCGGTCGGTTCCTGGCACTAAAGGGTGTCGACCACGACCTGGTGAGCTCCTCATGCACCTCCGGGAAAAGGTACCGGGCGGGACGCTGAGAACCAGCGCGGCCCGCCCCGAGAAACCAATCGTCCAACCTAGAAGGTTCGGGACGTGGTGGAGGGTTCCACCAAGCCCGACCTTTCGGCGCCCGGGAAAGCATAGCCGTCAACTCGGGGTCTGACTCGACCGCTGCCACTCTCCCAGAGGGAGGCAGTGCAGCGAATCTTCATCCTCCGAGGACTGGAACTCCCCCTCCGATGCAGCGATCGACATCTGCTCCTCCGCGGAGCTCGAAGGAGACCGCGGACGCCCATGGGAGGGGCCAGCGGGTCCCTCCGGAAGCTCAACCGGTAGCGGCGCTTGTGAGGGGTTAGGGGCCTGCGGAGGTACGCTCGGCGGGTTAGCCCTAACCGTAATCCTCAGGTCACCCCGGCCATTCGTCGAAGTAGATCTATTCTGGGGAATAGAGCTAGATCGAGGCATGGGTAGGGGGACTCCACCTTCACGAATGTAGGCGAGTCTCGACCTAAGCGCTGCGATAGTCATGTTCCCGCAGTGAGAACACGAACTATCCACAAAGGCTGCCTCAGCGTGCTGTAAGCCCAGGCACGTGATACAGCGATTGTGACCGTCAGCGGGTGACAGGGAACGACCGCATCCAGTAGCGCACGGGTGGAATGACATCTCGAAAAAGACGCAGTGTCACACCCGTGTAGCTCTCTTTGTGAGGAAAAACGCTCTTTTTTTTGTGCTGAAGCACTCAGGGGAGGACCGCGGCAACACACCGGGAAATAGTGCAGCCCGTGTGTGTGCACTCACAACTCTCTTGCTGTGAGAACAGCAGTTGTTTTTTTTTTCTCCTCTTAATGCAGCAGGGGGCGCGGTCGCGCTGGTTGTGCCGTCTCACCAACACACGCGTTTCCCTCTCTCTCCGTTCGTCTGTTCTCTCTCTCTCTCTCTCTCTCGTTTCGTTCTTCATCAACGCCGTTCGGCTCCGAAGTGAATGACAAACGTGCGTGCATTTCACTTCCGCTTTATACCCGCGACGCGGGCGGAGCGCGAGATGCAAATCTCGCACGCCAATTCTCATTGGCCTGTTCTCTATATCTCGAAGCTGTTAGGGGCTCCCTGAAGTGATCCCAATTCGTCGGTGACGTCCGACGTACGTCGAACGTGACCGACTGAAAGGGAACTCCCAATTCATAATACTAAATACACTTACAACATATACTCACACTTAAAATGTCATAAGATCAGATAACTGACTTCATTCATCCAATAAAAATCACCCGGTAACACTTTCTAATATGGTTCCATCTGTTAAGATGATACCTGGTTCGATATCTTTTATCTTTTACATTCAACAGTGTGTGAAGTGTGACCTAAGTGTCAAAATGCTTTATGGAACTAGTGTATGCATACATAAAAATTGAAACAGAAATATTCTGTTCAGGCTAATTTAAAATAGCTAGCGTAGCTCTTTCACAAGTATGGTGTTTGTTCCTGAAATTCACTCTCGGTCATGTTATCCTACTGCTACTCCCCTTGACATAAATGCACAGCCAGTGGATTCATGTGCTGCTTCTCTGTGATGAGGCAGATCACAGGCAATGCCTCTGGGATACGTGTGTCACGCCATGTTACCTGGGCCCTCCGCCAGTGGCCTCATTCTCAATGACACATCAGGCTTTACAACACCAAATAACAAGCAGCATATCAACATAAACAGTTGTCATTTCAAACGATTGAGAATTCCATTCAACTGTAGACAATTAAAAGCTGGAAACGCCTCTTTGTCCAGCTAATGACAAATGAGGGGTAGAAAGAAAGCCTGTTTGCATATGGTCATTATTGTTTTGATTCTCTTTGGGGATGCTAGTAGTGCAGTAATTACACACGTCACCTTAAAAGCGAAAAATCTAAAAGGTAAATAACAAGCAACTCTGGTGAAGCTGTATATTTAAATTACTTTCAGATGAATCACAACACAGGCCAAGAAATGACAGAAACGGTTAGGGACAGAAAGAGGCGATTCTCTAAGCAAAAGTGGTGTGATGTCCTTTCTTCCACAATGGGAGATCTGACTGTAAGCTTCGACAAAAATAAAATTAATGAATGCAAAATAAAATAAATAAATAACCAAAGTACTGGTTAAGAGAGGCAAGGGAGAGCAGGAGCTATTTTTCAGCCATGTATTTACAGAGGAATTGAGCGGTAATGTAGAGATTGCTGAATGTTCTAGTTTGGTTTGTATTTGGGCTGAAAATAAGTCATCTGGTGCTCTGAAACAGGCTGACTGCTTCTCTCAGCTAATACATTTTCACAATATCATGCTAATTATTTGATTCACAAAAACAATTAATGAAGCTGGCTTTACAGTCTTCCTATCAGGTAAATATTGCAGCCTCACAGTGTCTGAAAAGATAATAAAGCCCAAAGTATACTTTGTTTTTTACATGTACAGACAGTATATACTTAATGCATTCTTACTATACTTGATTAAAGTTCAGATGCGTGTCTCTAATTTTAATTCCTTCTCTGTCAGCTTATTTCCCTGCATTGATCACATGTGAATCCTTCGACGCTGACTTAAAGGGACAGTTCACCCAAAAATGAAAATTCTGTAATTATTTACTCACCCTCATGTCATTCCAAACCCATAAGACTTTCATTCTTCTTTGGAACACAAGCTACACACACAGGTGTTTTTAATGAAATCTGAGCGATTTCTGTCCCTCTATTGACTGTCTGCGCAACTACAACTTTGATGCTTTAAAAAAGTTTATAAAGAGATGGTAAAACGAATCCATATGAATTGAGCGGTTTAGTAAAAATTTTCTGAAGAGACATGATAGCTTAATACAGGGGTGCCCAAACTCGGCCCTGGAGGGCCACTGTCCTGCAGAGTTCAGCTTTAACTTCCCTCAACACACCTGCCTAGAAGTTTCTAATAAGTATCCCTAATAAGACCTTGATTTGCTGGTTCAGGTGTGTGGCAGGACAGTGGCCCTCCAGGATTAGGATTGAACACCCCTGGCTTAATATGATGAACAGATTTAATGTAGGCTTTTATTGATCAGTGAACATTAAAATAAGCTCAACCATACTTGCTTGACGTGTGATTTCTTTAGTTCTTGTGTAATACGAGAATGAACCTCATTGGTTCTCGCTGAAGCTCAAACGATCTGCATAACATGAGAATTGACCTCATTGGTTCTCGCACGTGCGAGAGCTTCGGACATGCTGGAGCTTCTGTTTACCACAAATTATGTGTGATCAATGTTTATATGTGAATAAAAGACTTCAATCTACTGATCATATGAAGCGATCGTGTCTCTTCAGAAAATTTGGACTAAACCGCTCAATTCATTTGGATTAGTTTTACTATCTCTTTATGAACTTTTGAAGCATCAAAGTGGTAGTTGTGTGGACTGTCCTTGGAGGGACAGAAATCTCTCAGATTTCATCAAAAAGATCTTAATTTGTTTTCCGAAGATAAATGAAGGTCTTACGTGTTTGGAATGACATAATTTTCATTTTTGGGTGAACTAACCCTTTAATGATTCACATGTTACTTTAGATCACTGATTCTCATAGAATAACTTCAGATAGATTCAGAAGATTATTTTTGTGATACCTGTGTTGTTTTTTGTCTGATTGTTTGCTTGTTTTTCTCCTTTTTTGAAGTTTGACAGAGTTGACATTCACTTTCATGGGGTGGTAGTCTGTATTCTGAGACTCTCTGAGGTAGACAGGAAGATGGGTATAAAACAAAATGGAAGCAAATCTTCTATATCTGGAGATACACATGTCTGCAAGTGTGGGATCAATAATTGTTTGCTGATGATGCCAAATACACTTTCAGTGTGGAGTGAAGTGAGGTTGCTCTGGCTGACCTCAGTACTTCTGTGCTGGCAAAAAGAGCAGTTTTTATGAATGGTCTGTAAGCAGTCTGTTGGCTTGCTATCAGAAGCTAGGGTCCATTAGGTTGTTTTTGGTGGTACTTGGCTACACACAGCATACTCTGGACTGTTATATTGACAGTATATTCAAAGTGGGTCACTGTCAAATATACAAGCAATATAAAATAAAGAAAGAATCACTAAAGAGAATGGGTGGGTAATTTTGTACTTGATGAGCGATCTAAAACATGTCCGATATCATCTAAAATAATAACTGATTTATTTTTTAATTTTTTAGTTTATTATCTCTGAGCAATGGAAATTTTCCTTTGAAGATCTTAGAGAAAAAAACAAAAAAAAAAACAAAAACATACAAATACAATCATTTGTTTAACATATTAGAAATCAACTGTATTGCAAGGTTATAACTTTTACATTTGAAGCCACTATCTTCAGAGTCTTATGAATGAATAAGCAGTAAGTCATCATGGAAGATGAAGCATCATCCTTGTCCAAATACACAGACGTACAGTAGTGTTCACTTTGCACATGATGCACAAATGACCTTGTCTTTTCCTTTGGAAGTGTCAAAAAATACAGACCACCGATGGAGTGCGATTCTATTTTCAGAGGAATATATTCTGATACATATTTTCACCTCTCTGAGGCGAAGAAGTTTGGAAATCACAGGAAATCTCATTGTGGAAAGCTGCTTAATGTCATAGTGTTACAAATCACTGACGAGTGATTCAAGTGATTATTGAAAAACAAAACAAAAAGCAATAACAACAATGGAAAATAATAAAAATAAAAAGTGCATGACACAATGTCTCAAAAAGATGCAAAAAGATTGTACTGGCCACTGTAGAATGGCTTGAAATATTAATGTGTTTAAATGAATGTTTTTAAACTTCATTATTTGTTTAATTACAGGGTTGTCTAGTTGTCTAATGGCTGGTACTGAAGTGCTTTTATTACAATATCAACATCTCAAACTCAGAGAATCTGACAAATTACATTTGTATGATTCATCCGTTTGTGGCCATTGACAAACCATTGTAAACTGAACGATACTCCAAAGCTTTCACAAGAGAATCCAACAAGCAAATAAACATTAACTGCAAAATACTGTACATTATTAAAATCAGTGCAATGCATCACTGTATTACCCTCAACAACCAACAATAACCATATTTAAACTCAAAGAGTTGTCAGTGATTGCAGTGTTATTTCCAAATTGAATAGTAATGGCTATGGTCTTCATTGGCTGCCTGTGAACAACATCTACTTTGACCCACCCTCAAACACTGTTACCTGAGGCCTGGATGAGTTTGGTTTGTGTTGTCAATAGATGTTTTCTGCGCAGCAAAAGCAAACTATGTATCAAGTGCTGAGGAATAGCTGAAATACAGATATGCTAATGGATGTTTGGTTTCTGACATGCACTGTAAGTGGTCAACCAATCACAATAGACTGGGACATCTGACCAATCAGAGAAGAGTAAGGTCCAGGGAAGAAGGGGTATAGAGAGACTGGATCCTTTAACAATACGCTGTGAGAAAAGAGGTGAGGCTGTAATGTATATTAAGCAAAGCAAGAAATACACCTATCAGGCATAACATTATGACCTAATATTGTGTTGGTCCCCCTTTTGCTGACAAATCAGCCCTGACCCGTCGAGGCATGGACTCCACTAGACCCCTGAAGGTGTGCTGTGGTATCTGGCACCAAGATGTTATCAGCAGATCCTTTAAGTCCTGTAAGTTGTGAGGTGGGGCCTCCATGGATCGGACTTTTTTGTTCAGCACATCCCACAGATGCTCGATTGGATTGAGATCTGGGGAATTTGGAGGCCAAGTCAACACCTCAAACTCATTGTTGTGCTCCTCAAACCATTCCTGAACCATTTGTGCTTTGTGGCAGGCACATTATCCTGCTGGAAGAGCCACAGCCACCAGGGAATACCGTTTCCATGAAAGGGTGTACATGGTCTGCAACAATGCTTAGGTAGGTGGTACGTGTCAAAGTAACATCCACATGTATGGCAGGACCCAAGGTTTCCCAGCAGAACATTGCCCAAAGCATCACACTGCCTCTGCCGGCTTGCCTTCTTCCCATAGTGCATCCTGGTGCCATGTGACCCCACGTTCATGAGCCTTGTCCGCCCATGACCCTGTCGCCGGTTCAGCACTGTTCTTTCCTTGGAGCACTTTTGACAGATCCTGACCACTGCAGACCGGGAACACCCCACAAGAGCTGTAGTTTTGGAGATGCTCTGACCCAGTCGTCTAGCCATCACAATTTGGCCCTTGTGAAACTCGTTCAAATCCTTACACTTGCCAATTTTTCCTGCTTCTAACACATCAACTTTGAGGACAAAATGTTCACTTGCTGCTTAATATGTCCCACCCACTAACAGGAGCCGTGATGAAGAGATCATCAGTGTTATTCACTTCACCTGCATTTGGCTGATCTGTGTATGTCCATTTAATTGCTGTCAGAGCATTCCAAATCAGTCATTAATGCGGTTCTATATGTGTTAGTATACTGATTGAGAAAGATTCTTCCTATAATAGAGTAGCCAGTGATGCATCTCACATATTATCCTAATATATTATTGCTTTTTTTTTTTTTTTTTTTTTTTTTTTGCAGTGGAGTAATGCTCAGGTATAAATGCTATGCTGTTATGCAGTAAATGAACCAGTAAGAGAACATCAAAGAATAGAAGGACAGAAACTGTCACAAGCAGAGAGATATGGACAATGGTGTCGGCATGGTGGAATTAGGGGCCATTAATCCAAAGTGAGCAGGACATTATCTAAATGACTGACAATGAATGATTTAATGTATTGCTTCACCTGCTAAATCTATTCATAATTTTCCACATTTTTCACTTAATTTTTGGCAAAATAACAGTGTATTTAGCATGAGAGCTTTTGACACTAGAACAAAGAACAATATTAATAGCAACAACAGAAGCCAAAATGCATAGCATCCTACATAATTGTAAAGTTATAAAAATGACATTGGTTGATCACAATACATGCTTTTTACTACAATACAAATTTATTTGGTGGGTCAGTTTTCTTATTGAGATTGTTGAAAGTGTTTACATGACTCTGTATGGTCTGCCTTTTTTCACTCTTATATTGCTGGTCCACCAGCTAGACCAGCTCTTACCTTTATAAACCAGCATGGACCAACATGGAATTCATGCTTATTTATTCTACATTATTTATTTATTTTGTTTATTTATTATTTGGTTGTTTGGCCAGAAGCAGGGGTGTATGAGACACTGTAACAACCAACAGCTTCTCTTGCCTTGGTGCCCAATGAAACTAAGCAGGGTTTGGTTTGGTTAGTACCTTAATGGGAGGCCAAGTACTTCAGATTAAGTCATTTAACAATCTGGTGTGACGTCATTTCTAAAGGACAGTTAGACAGTTTTAATTAGAGTTGATTTCAAGGTTATGTTATATATCTATAAATCTTTGCATGGGCTAGCCCCACAGTATATTGCCGATCTCCTTCAACCATATTTTGTAACAAGATCTCTCCGTTTATGTAACCAATCGCTTCTTTCTGTTCCTCGGTCCCACTTAAAGACTAAGGGCGACTGAGCGTTTGCATTTGAGGCCCCTAGGCTGTGGAACAACTTCCAGTTGTGAGATCCTTCCCCACATTGGACACTTTCAAAGCTAGGATTGAAGACTCATGTATTCTCTTTAGGCTATGGCATTGTCTGAGCTTTATAGGAGTTTTAGTTGGTTATGGTTGATCTGCATGTGTTATTGTTATCTTACGAGTAAGTTTTGCTTTTATTCTTATCTTGACAAAACTGTTTATTATACTGTACAGCACTTTGGTACAACACCTGTTGTTTTTAAATGTGCTTTATAAATAAACGTGAACTTAAAGTTTCCCTTGAGCAAAGATGGATGTATGTAGGTTGCAACTGGTGTTCCTCAAGGCTCTGTTTTGGGCCCTCTTTTATTCATAATTTATGGCAATATGGAAATATGGCATTGTTTTCATTGCTATGCAGATGACACCGAGCTCTATTTGTCCTTCAAGCCAAATTCTACTCTTCTTTCTTCTTCTCTCTTGGACTGTCTAGAAGAGATTAAATCCAGTTTTTTGCGTAACTTTCTCAAGCTGAATACAGATAAAACTATATCCAGTTTGGCAAAATCCAACAGCTTATCACTCTCCATTGATAATTCTATAATCACTTCATCTTCTCAGGTTAAGAGTCTGGTTGTCATCCTTAAAGGTTTAGTTCACTTTAAAATGAAAATTGAAATTGCCATTAAAGTGGCTAGATCACACCCTATTCCTCTGGGATCATGCAGAGCCTCTGAAGCCCTTCCTTTGAAACTGCATTGATTTGGACCTTCAACCGTTGGTTGCCATTAAAGTCCATTATGAGGAGAAAAACGTTTTCCTTAAATTTAATTTATTTTCGACTGAAGAAAGTAAGACATGAACATCTTGGATGAGATGGGGGTGAGTAAATTATCAGGAAATTTTCATTTTGAAGTGAACTAATCCTTTAATAGTACTAGTACTTTGCATATATCCACTTACGGAACATCAGCGTCTTCATCCATTTCTCACACCCAATTCCGCAGCCATTCTTGTACACGCTCTAGTCACTTCACGCATTGATTATTGTAACTCTCTGCTAGTTGGGTTACCTCACAAACTTCTTATCATTTCTAAAACCTCCTCCATAGCGCATACCTCTCCTTTTTCTATCATTTACACTGGCTTCCTGTTAAATATCAAGTAGAGTACAAGATTAAACTTCATTTTAAAGTTCTTCACAATCTTGCACCCTCATATCTCTCAGACTTGCTTTATATTTACACCCCCAAGCATACTCTTAGATCTTCTTCATCTGTTTCCCTTGTTGTACCCTCGTTTAGTCACTATAGGGTCCAGGGCGTTCAGCTGTGCTGCTCCTCGTCTCTGGAATTCTCTTCCACAATTTACAGTCAAACCAAAAATGATTCAGACACAGATATAATGTTTCACTAGTGTATGCTGGTCACTATAGTTCATTTCAGTAAGTGAGGATAGCAAAATAAAGTCAGCTGTGACATTTTATACCCAAACATTCTTCATACAGTGACCACCAGTAAAACTGATACAGATTTGGGACCAAAATGATTCTGACACTTTGAGCTGAGCATGTTTTATAATGTGAGAAAATGTCAAAGGTGTTTGAATAAATTTCAGTTTGACTGTATACAAGAATGTGATTCACTGACTTTTAAATCATGTCTTAAAACGTATCTATTTAAATTAGCTTTCTCTGATCAATTTTAAATGATCTAATGTTAAACAGCTATTGTTTTGTAATATTGCTGTCTTGTTTTGTATGACTATCACTCAACTCTATAGTGTCCTTGAGTGTTTTGAAAGGCACCTTTAAATTAGACTTAATAAAAGCATGCAAACTGTTTGCCTTAAAAACAAGTAAAGTGAAATAGGAATAGTATGTTGTGCTAACAAATGGTTAGTTGGTATAGTTCACTTACATAAGAGTTCTAGTAAAAAGAACTGAGAGTACTTGATCATTTACTTTAGATTTACTCTTGACTTAGTATAGCTACCATTGAGTCTTTGTGTGACTCAAGCATGATCAACTGAAATATATTGTTACAAATATAGAGGGGTTATATCAATCCAATTAAAAGTTTCACAAGGCGTTGATGTAAGTGTGATCAACAAAATTGTAACTGATCATTATACAAAATGAAGGGAACTATTACATAGGTTACTTTTAAAAAGTGACCTAATTTCTGACTAAATCATTAAATATACGTAATTATTCGGTCAGATGCTAGGTCAACTTTTAAATGTAACCTATTTATTTCTTCTCTTCCTTTGAAACCAAATAACTGTGATTTCTTGTTGCATCGATAGGAAGAGAATTACAATAATATGAATGTTCCAAGTGCCCAAATGGAACACTGATCACCATAATTACCTTTTTTTTCTTTTTTTTTTTTGGCTTGCTTGCTTGCTTGACAAAATGGCACTCAAACCAATCAATTAATCTTAACTTGGGTTTTCTGAGTAAACAAGGTATAGTATGTGAATAATACAGCTTACTAGATTTTTACGATTAATTTAAGACATAAAGTAAAGTTAATTGAAAGGTTTTAGTTAGAATCACTGTTGTGAATTATTATTATTATTATTATTATTATTATTATTATTATTATTATTATTATTATACTTTCTGGTCTGCGTGCACTAGCCGAGCAACTTTGAGATGAACTGGAATTCTAAGAGATGCTCTTTCCAACTATTATAGACCTCCTTGGTAGATACAGCAGAGCTGAGTGAAACTCACTCCATGGCCTTTAATTCATCGATAAAACAGCCATTAACTGAAGAAATAGACTATTGATTTCTTGGTTGTCCTCTTCTCATTGCAAAGGAAGTCTTAAACCACAATCAAACGATAAGGTGCTGACTCAATGTAGCCCATTGAAGGTCTTTGCCTGTACAAGTGTGCGGACAATACGAAGCTCTTTGCGTGTGCAGGTGGATTGTAGCCCTGTTTTGCATTCCCTCACTGTGAGGTGTACCATTAGCAGGCCCTAACCTAATTAATGGAGCAGCCAGCAGGAGAGGAGAGGTGCTGAGTGCTGCTGGTAATGTGGTGTCACTGCGCATTAGACTGATGGGCCTGAACTCTCGGCAGTGATACGCCGAAACGCTTTCCCTGTCACAGGCTGCTTTCCTTGCCATTCTGACCCCAGACAGACCCATTCTCCTCTCCCTACATCGTACAGTGCCTCTGATTCAATCACATCTGTTCATTCGATTCTGCAGATCTCCATAGGCATGCTGATTAAATGAAACACAAATCGAGAATTTTTTTTCTGTTATCCACGGTGGCAGGATAATGGATGGACCTCTCAGCACTCTCTTGGTTGGTCTACGGCATCTGTGCTGTTTGGTTTTGCATGAGCCATTCATGGGCAGGACAGTGAGACTGAATCAGTCTGCAAAGTTGGCTTGTGAGAGGATGGATGAACTGCTAATCTGATCTGTTGCCTGTGGGCTTGACTTTCAGCTGCGGGAAGTGACCACCTCAACCACATATTAGCCACTGCAGTCTGCTGACAAAGCTTGTTCCTCACCCCATCGCAAGCTTGGGCTTCAGTCACAAACAATGGAGAGGACTCTTACACACTCTCACAGACACTCAAAAGCACTTTTAGATTAAATTGTCACATCTCCAGTTCCTGCAATCTCTTGCCTCTTGTCATAAGAGAGCTGTGGTGAGATTCTGTGTTTTACTTCGCAGCAGTTTTTCCCCTTTCTACATGCCTGACCCAGATTTTATGTTTTGGTATTTTGCCATCCAAAAAATGTATAATATAAATGCGGTATTATATGTGACCCTGGAACACAAAACCAGTCATAAGTCGCACGGGTATATTTGTGGCAATAGCCAACGATACATTGTATGGGTCAAAATTATATTTTTTTCTTTTATGCCAAAAATCATTAGGATATTAAGTAAAGGTCATGTTCCATTAAGATACTGTAAATTTCCTACTGTAAATATATCAAAAATATATTATTTGTAGTAATATGCATTTCTAAGGATCTTCATCTGGTCAACTTTAAAGGTGATTTTCTCAATATTTAGATTTTTTTTGCTGCCTCAGATTCCAGATTTTACAATAGTTGTATCTTGGCCAAATCTATCCTAACAAAGCCTACTTCAATGGAAAGCTACAGCTTTCAGATGAATGACTGGTTTTGTGGTCCAGGGTCACATATGTTATTTGCATTTCATTGTTCACATATTGCACGGTTTGGACTGAGACCCACCAGTTGTGAACCTCTGCTGTATGACTACTTGCTAACGGCTAACTATCAGTTTTATGTTTTTTAACAATTTCATTTTTCAGCAGGAAACTGCTGTGAGATGGTTGCTGTGTTGAAGAAGGTAATTGTTCTGCAGGTGCTCATCCCGTCTGGGATGCCAAATTACAGGTTGATATCAAACAGGGAAGCATAAAAATGTGCGTTTCACATGATGACAATGATATTGGCAAGCTGTGATAGTGAGAGGGAAAAGATGGCAGATACTTCTGGGCATAATACTGACCTGCAGAACAGATGTGAACAAAAATACTGCATCATAACACCTTTATTATCTCTTCCCATTTTGATCAAATTCAGTCTTTTCTCTTGTAAATGAATCCAAAAAATGAAAAATGTTTTGTAGACCTAAATGTTCCAGGGGGCTTGAACTATTGACATCATCTCTGGTGAGCTCTATGGAGCTTGAAAGAAAGTACACATGGAAAATGGGCTCTCTTCATCTAATATGTCCAACTATGCGCAGTCCTTGTTCATGTAGCGGTTTGCCTAGTTAGCAACTGACTGTGCCTCATAACACTCAAAATCTCAGCTGTCATAAGTGTGCACTGAACTGCAAAAAGACTGCCCAGGAAACCATGGACCATCAAACTAGCTCCAATTTTCTCATGTCAGCAGGAAACCATCAACATAGATGATTTCACCTTTGTGACAGCTGGGTACTTTATCAAGTTTTGTTAGTGTTTTGATAGTCACATATCTAGTGACCCACTTTGAGGAGCGGTAAGGAACCCATATAGGGTTGGAAAGGCATAAAACAAATCCAAATTGAAGCACATTTTTAGAATATCTGACAAAAAATAATTTATTATGTAGCATAGGAGTTGGCAACCAGCATTGGCACAGGGAGGGGTAATCACTGGCACATGAGTAATAGTGAGAGAGCTCTAAGTATTTCATTAATATATGGTACATTTGAAAGCTTAAGCAGCTGGCTTGTTGCCTTCCCGAAGGTACCTCACAAAACTGATTTCAGACAGGCTTCTGATGATGGAACGGTCTAATGATCCACCACAAGAGAGAGAACTTTGGTGATAACCAAGCTCATATTTAATTACCAAAACACTAATTCCTCGCTAGAAATGCAGTCAAAAGTTACATTTATACACAAACTGACCACCAGCTGCCATATTTTTCCTTCAGATGCCGTATTTTGTCACAAAATTGCAGGAGAGTGTGATATCATAGGCAGCGAAGGATACATCCATGCTGCCCTCAAAAATCAATCAGATGAAGGTATCTCAGTAGACAGGGTGTGACACAATCACAGGATATGCTGTCACCTTTCAGACATAGCCATAACTTTATGTGCACCTGGATACTAATCATGACTGGAAAGACACATGTCTGGTTCACTAAAGCCCTATTCGGACGGGATTAGTTTTACTAGGGTTGCTGGAGTAATGTAATTTTACCACAGAACGTCTGGAATATTAATGGCCAATTCGCACGGGATAAGAAATCTCAGTACTAGCAGAAGTGGGAGGGGTAACTCAAGTCTTCTGACGAAACATGATGATAGTGTACATTATAATTTATGTAATTTATAAAATTTATAATCAGGGTGGGGGTATATGGTATGTGGCGGTATAGTTGTCTACGTCTGGTGTAGCAATTAAAAATAAATATAGCAGTAAATGTGGCTACATGAACAAATGAGCCCGATCACACGGAAATGCGTATCAAATAAAATAAAATAAAATCACCTTTATATAGCGCTTTTAACAAGTCCAATTGTTTCAAAGCAGCTTCACATTGTTAACAGGAAAATAATGCAACAGAATTTGTACAGCCGTTCTGGTGAAACGGTGATGTTATCCGGCTAATTTCAAGTATCATATAGTGTCAATGCGGGCAGATCGGTAATATAGAAGAAATTTGGGTGTCCCCAACTGAGCAAGCCAAAAGCCAGAGGCAACGGTGGCAAGAAACCAAAACTCCTTCGGGGTCAGAATGGAGAAAAAAACCCTGGGAGAAACCAGGCTCAGTCGGGGTGCCAGTTCTCCTCTGGCCGACGAACAAACAGTGTATGATTATAATTCTGACAACATAGCAGGTCTTAATTTATATTAGGTAAATAGATATTCGTAAGATTATTCGAAAGATTGGAGTCGTCACGCCGAAGACGGGTTTAATGAGGATGTCGTGTTGATGCGGCATTTACGGGGGGAGTTTATTTGACATGCTCTCTGCAGACATTTAAATAATATTAGTGTGCAATGTCGTGGAATGTATATGCCAAAACGAGTTTTGACGTGCATATGGTACGCAGTTTTTCGTGTGCATATGATATGCACTTTTTTTGCTCTCCAGCTTGGCTGAATCTTTCATTTCTGGCCAACTAGTGTTATTTTAGTATAAAGGGCATATTGCACATCTCTGACTCGCTCTCTGTAACTCGATTTACACACCGCCGTCTCCTCCCTGTCGTCATGTGTGTATTAAAGTTGCTTCCTGATATCACGTGCACAAACACATATAATCTATAACAACAGTTAGGTCCGGTCAAACGATTTATTAAATTAATTAATCTCTGTTTGGATTCTGTTGATAATAGGCACTTACCTAAAGCTAAAATAAGTTTTGTGCCTCTAAAAAGTTCTTTCGACCCTTTTTTTGTGATCTGAATTGTAAGCAGAAAACACTTGAGGTTTGCCACAGACTTATCCCACTGCCTAGAATGCAACTGAATGCTTTTTCAAGTGCCTCCGTATTTAAAAAAAAAAAAAAAAAAAAAAACCTGTGGAAAACTACTTTTAAACAGGAACTGTTTAAACATCATATTTACAGTGGGTCTATTTGCATAGGATTAGTTTTACCTGAGGTAATTTTTACAGACCTCTTTACAGAAGGTAAAAGTCGCTGTAATCTTTACATTGTCCGTAATGATTACTGAGATGGCACATTCGGACAGGAATAAAAAAATCACTGGAAAGCTCTGGTAAAAATTACTTTACCCCACCTCTCCATGTTAAACCAATCCCGTCAGAATAGGGCTTTAGTTTTGTTGTGGCTAGACATTCCCACAAGTTAATATGTTGTGGCCACAACACAGCTAAAGTTAGAAAAGTCAGTTAAAGTGAACTGAACATGTCCTTACCAGTCACCATATACACTCACCTAAAGATATTTTTTTTATATATTCTCCCTTTTAATAAAGCCCTTGCAACCAAAAAATTCACACCTCAAAAGGCACAAAAATACCTCATAAACATACTTTTTCATAATTAAACAGATTCTATATGATTCAAGCTGTTAAATTAAAGTCTTCTGATGAGACATGATTATAGTGTGTATTATAATTTATGTAATTTATTAAAATTATAATCGGGGTGGGGGTATATGGCACAGTTGTCTATGCCTGGTGTAGTATTTAAAAAAAATATAGCAGTAAATTTGACTGCATGAACAAATACACAGTTGTTTGCATGCATCATTTGTAATTGCATGCTCCATTTTTATATAAAAAAAAAAAAAAAATGCATGCAACCTCAAAGTGGGTATGATATTTTTGCTCTCCAGCTTGGCTGAATCTTTCATTTCTGGCCAACTAGTGTTATTTTAGTATAAAGGGCATTCTGCACATCTCTGACTCACTCTCTGTCCTACATTAAAAACCACTTAGCCTCTCTTTTAAGAAAGATTATGTCCTTTTTGTCTGAATGATTATAGACAGTAACAAAATGATAAAATATTTTTAAATGAGTAGAATAACTACAATGAATGCCAGTGTTAATAGTCACATTAAAATATGTGTTACTTCCAGAAGTTAGTCTTTTTTGTTCAGTAAGAGTTTTGTTATAGTTTAAAAGTTTAAAGTTACCTGGAAAGACTCTGATGTCAGTCTTGGGTCTAAAATTCAAATGCATTATTGAACAAGCTAACGGCATTATTATACGTTATAATAAACTTCTGTGGTGCTCAACCACAACTGTTTCTTCAGCATAATAAACAAGTGCTTGTACAACAAAAAAAAAAAATTATGGATTACATGTTGTTTTTATACTCACCTGCCACTTTATTAGGTACACCTGATCAACTGCTCGTTAATGCAAATATCTAATCAGCCAATCACATGACAGCAACTCAGTGCATTTAGGCATGTAGACATGGTCAAGGCAATTCGCTGAAGTTCAAACTGAGCATCAGCATGGGAAGAAAGATGATTTAAATGACTTTAAATGTGGCATGGTTGTTATGGCTGCCCTCGTCGTCAGTGAGGAACCTGGGTGTGCTCTTTGATACCAATCTTTCATTTGAAAGCCACGTTTATAGCATCTGTAAAACTGCATTCTGTCATCTTAAAAATATATCTAAATTATGGCGCATTCTTTTAATGCAAAATGCTGAACAGTTGCGTTCAATGTGTTCATGACCTCAAGGCTAGATTATTGTAATGCTCTACTGGATGGTTGCCCTGCTCGCTTAATAAACAAACTCCAGCTGGTCCAAAACGCAGCAGCTCGAGCTCTTACTAGAACCAGGAAGTATGACCATATTAGCCCGGTTCTGTCAACACTGCACTGGCTCCCTATTAAACATTGCATACATTTTAAAATCTTGCTTATTACTTACAAAGCACTAAATGGTTTAGCTCCCCAGTACTTGAGCGAGCTCTTAACACATTATACTCCAGAGAGCGTGTCAATTAAACTCCCGCATCGACACAACATCCTCATTAAACCCATCTCTGGAGTGACGACTCCAATCTTTCAAATAATCGTACAAATATCTATTTACCTAATATGACTTAAGACCTGAAATGTTGCCAGAAATATAATCATACACTGTTTGTTCGTCGGCCAGTGGAGAACTGGCACCCCGACTGAGCCTGGTTTCTTCCAAGGTTTTTTCTCCATTCTGACCCTGAAGGAGTTTTGGTTCCTTGCCACCGTTGCCTTTGGCTTTTGGCTTGCTCGGTTGGGGACACCTAAATTTAAACTATAATACCAATGATTTGATTTGATTTGTTGGTGCCAGACGTCCTTTAAAGCAGCAGAAGACACACAGGTATCACTCCTGTTAGCTAAGAACAGGAAACTGAGGCTACAATTTGCACAAGCTCACCAAAATTGGACGAGAAGATTGGAAAAACATTGCCTGGTCTGATGAGTCTCGATTTCTGCTGTGACATTCAGATGGTGGGGTCAGAATTTGGTGTAAACAACATGAAAGCATGTATCTATCCTTCCTTGTATCAGTGGTTCAGGCTGCTGGTTGTGTAATGGAGTGGGGGATATTTTTTTGGCACACTTTGAGCCCCTTAGTATCAACTGAGCATCATTTAAATGCCACAGTCTACCTGAGTATTGTTACTGACCATGTCCATCTCTTTGACCACAGTGTATCCATCTTCTGATGGCTACTTCCAGCAGGATAACACGCCATGTCACAAATCTCAAATTGATTTCATGAAAATGAAAATGAGTTCACTTTACTCAAATGGCCTCCACAGTCACAAGAGCTTTAATAGAGCACCTTTAGGATGTGGTGGAACAGGAGATTCACATCATGGATGTGCAGCCGACAAATCTGCAGTAACTGCGTGATTTTCTCATGACAATATGGACCAACATCTCTGAGGAACGTGTCCAGCACCTTGTTAAATTTATGCCATGAAAAATTAAGGCAGTTCTGAAGGCAAAAGGGGTTTCAACCAGGTACTAACAAGATGTACCTAATAATAAGTGGCCGGTGAGAGCATAATTTGTTTCATTTTTCTTGAAGTGCAGTTTTAATGCTAGTCAATGTTTCTTGTGCTTAAAAAGTCATTTAATTTTACATTACCATTTTTATTTTCTCTCTTTTTTTAGACTTAAATGTAAACAGACCATTCTTTTAATGCTACCATATGCCTTTAAGACATCCTCATTTTTGCATGTGTAATGAGTTATCTATACGCCGGAGGTTGGCTGTGGTCAGAAATTTAGAAAATACATGTTTACAGTTTCCTTTCCTTCTTACCTTTTTAGGATTTGGAAGTTAATGTTTTAGATAGATAAAATGTGAACATTATATTTTTTGTGAAATGACCCCTTTAAAACTAAGAATTAGGCACTCTATCATGTATGGGTCATCAAAATGTGTAAGACAAGAGTCTGAGAGAAGCAGCTTTGGTTTATTAACCATCTGCCCTGTTCTGAATCTGCTCTACATGCTAGTCCGTATGACTCCTGGTCTCAGTCCCACCCTGCCAAGCACAAGGCCTGATCACAGCATCCTGCCTGGCGTTAATTGTCACGGCAACTGTCTCATGGTGCTATGCTCCCTGTGATGGCATTCAAATTCTAGTGAAACACAATTAATGCAGAGCAGCAGGATGTTAAAAGCAAAATTTGTCACTGTTGGCATCAGAGTGTTAGCTAATTGCCAATCTGATTGGAGAAGATGCCCGTGTCCCCCTCCAAATTGCACCCCTGCCACCCCTTTATTTGTGCCAGATCCTCTCCTGCACGGAAAAAGACCCAGCGTGTTAGAGTCACAGCTTACTGGTTAATTCACATGTTCAAAGACACTTTGAGCCATGGTGCTCAGTTGGGAGATGAGTTGTGACCCAATCCCGTCCTCCCTCTCTCTATATATATATATATATATATATATATATATATATATATATATATATATATATATATACATATATATATATACATATACATATACACACATACATATACATATATACATATACATATATATATATACATACATACACACACACACACACACACACACACACACACACACACACACACACACACACACACACACACACACACACACACAGAGAGAGTGTTAGCTGCTCAGTTGCTTACTCTCATGACATGAAAAAAGTTTCCTAATATATTGACCATTTATTGAAAGTAGCCTACATTTACCTGTTCATGCCTTAAAAGCTGTTGAGTTGTGTTGGAGTTGAGTCAGGCACAACATGCAAAAAGGGTGTTTGCAAAATATGCTGTATTTTTGTAATTATGCTAGGCGGCTCTAATGTCGCAGAAACTATATGCTTCACATTTAAACAGTACAGCGTATTGGCTGAGGACACACTAATATAAGGGACGACAAATAATACATATCATGCCAGGTGTCAATTTAAATGTAGCCTATGCCAGAAGTGTGTTTTTTTTTTTTTTTTAAGAATTAAAAATAAGTATAATATAATCAGTAGCCTATAAATAAAATATAAGTAAAATATCATTAGGCTAGAATAAATGTATAGTAAAAATATGTATAGTATGTATAATATATGTATAGTATAAAAGTATAATAAAAGTATTCTTTGGATAACTTTAACAAGCTCATAGACTACGATTAACAGCCACGGATAATTACAGTAGGTCTGTCTTTAACAGTTTATAAGTTTGTTAAAATACATTTCCTTGTGGAGAAAACAAAATACTATGAAAATATTTTCAGTAGAGTTGCATATGTAATACTAACATTTACATGATATTATAAGCTTTATGGTACACCTCAAACAAGGGAAGTTGTAGTAAATGTATAGTAATTAACTCGCTGATTAGTTAATACTAACACGGTTGGCTTGGGTAATACATATACACTCACCTAAAGGATTATTAGGAACACCATACTAATACTGTGTTTGACCCCCTTTCGCCTTCAGAACTGCCTTAATTCTACGTGGCATTGATTCAACAAGGTGCTGAAAGCATTCTTTAGAAATCTTGGCCCATATTGATAGGATAGCATCTTGCAGTTGATGGAGATTTGTGGGATGCACATCCAGGGCACGAAGCTCCCGTTCCACCACATCCCAAAGATGCTCTATTGGGTTGAGATCTGGTGACTGTGGGGGCCATTTCAGTACAGTGAACTCATTGTCATGTTCAAGAAACCAATTTGAAATGATTCGAGCTTTGTGACATGGTGCATTATCCTGCTGGAAGTAGCCATCAGAGAATGGGTACATGGTGGTCATAAAGGGATGGACATGGTCAGAAACAATGCTCAGGTAGGCGTGGCATTTAAGCGATGCCCAATTGGCACTAAGGGGCCTAAAGTGTGCCAAGAAAACATCCCCCACACCATTACACCACCACCACCACCAGCCTGCACAGTGGTAACAAGGCATGATGGATCCATGTTCTCATTCTGTTTATGCCAAATTCTGACTCTACCACCTGAATGTCTCAACAGAAATCGAGACGCATCAGACCAGGCAACATTTTTCCAGTCTTCAACTGTCCAATTTTGGTGAGCTTGTGCAAATTGTAGCCTCTTTTTCCTATTTGTAGTGGAGATGAGTGGTACCCGGTGGGGTCTTCTGCTGTTGTAGCCCATCCGCCTCAAGGTTGTGCGTGTTGTGGCTTCACAAATGCTTTGCTGCATACCTCGGTTGTAACGAGTGGTTATTTCAGTCAAAGTTGGTCTTCTATCAGCTTGAATCAGTCGGCCCATTCTCCTCTGACCTCTAGCATCAACAAGGCATTTTCACCCACAGGACTGCCGCGTACTGGATGTTTTTCCCTTTTCACACCATTCGTTGTAAACCCTAGAAATGGTTGTGTGAAAATCCCAGTAACTGAGCAGATTGTGAAATACTCAGACCGGCCCATCTGGCACCAATAACCATGCAACGCTCAAAATTACTTAAATCACCTTTCTTTCCCATTCTGACATTCAGTTTGGAGTTCAGGAGATTGTCTTGACCAGGACCACACCCCTAAATGCATTGAAGCAACTTCAATGTGATTGGTTGATTAGATAATTGCATTAATGAGAAATTGAACAGGTGTTCCTAATAATCCTTTAGGTGAGTGTGTGTGTGTGTGTGTGTGTGTGTGTGTGTGTGTATATGTATATGTATATATATATATATATATATATATATATATATAATATTAGCGTGATTGGTCACTCCAGGGAACATGTCTCCACTGCTCTGAGTCCAGTTGCGGTGTGCTTTACACCACTGCATCCCACGCTTTGCATTGCACTTGGTGATGTAAGGCTTGGATGAGCTGCTCGGCCATAGAAACCCATTCCATGAAGCTCTCTACAAACTGTTCTTGAGCTCATCTGAAGGCCACACGAAGTTTGGAGGTCTGTAGCTATTGACTCTGCAGAAAGTTGGTGGTTTCTGTGCACTGTGACCCTCAGCATGCGCTGACCCCGCTCTGTGATTTTACGTGGCTGTTGTTCCCAATTGCTTCCACTTTGTTATAATCCCACTAACAGTTGAGCGTGGAATATTTTGTAGTGAGGAAATTTCAGGAATGGACTTATTGCACAGGTGCCAACCTATCACGGTACCACGCTTGAGTTCACTGAGCTCCTGAGAGTGACCCATTCTTTCACAAATGTGTGTAGAAGCGTCTGCATGCCTAGTGCTTGATTTATACACCTGTGGCCATGGAAGTGACTGAACACCTGAATTCAATGATTTGGAGGGGCGTCCCAATACTTTTGGCAATATAGTGTACCTCTCTTAGAAAATTGGTGAGAACATCACAAAAGGTTGTGGTTGTACTGCCAATAAATAGAGTAACTAAATACATTTAAATCACAGATTATTCGGTTTCTCTGCCTTCTGAATTTCGTGTAGCCCAACAATGTTTTACCCTTGCAGTGAAAAAATAAAAAAATAAAAAAACTCTTTCTGGCCTTATAATTAAGTCTCATTCGAAAGCCTAAACACACAAAATCATTTTGAAATTGTACAATGTGTTACCATTAAAATAGAACGTTAAAACCTTTAAGTGGGTTCAATGTTTGTGCTATAGACTTCAAACATGGTTAGACATATGGCTTCGATTTTCTAGCACTTTTAGAGTCCAAATTAATTTGCAAAATATATGTTTTGTATAAAACTGCTATATGCTTTCACTTCTGCAGCAATTATCTTAGGGACCAACCTTAGGTCTGTATTCTAAAACATTCCTGAATTACATACATTTAAATTCAGATTAATGCTCAAAAAGGACAGTTAATGGGTTAAGGGATAGTTTACCCAAAATAAAATTTCTGTCATAATTGTTGCTCCATTTTTGTCATTCCAAACCTGTATTACATTAGATTATCATTTTTGGCTGAACTATCCCTTTAACTGCCGCTGCTAACCATCCAAACCTCGAACCCTTGAACCCTAATGGTTGAGGAACAGAAAGACAGAAGAATGTGATAAAGAACACATGGTGACAAGAGTGAACAGACCACCTGCAGTCCCATTTGAAGCAATCTGTTCAAGGGACTGGATCAAAAGAATCAAATGGACACATACGATATCACTCTGTTGACTAGAAGGTGGGGAGTGTTTGTGAGCGTGTTTTGTGCCTTTGAGATTACACCTCGCCTAGTGGGCAGGGTAAAGTATTCTCTCATACTTCTCATGGACTAAAGAATAGAAGAAAGGATGTGGAAGTGCACAATGACTTATTCATACAGTCTGATTCTACTTTTCTCACTTTCTTTCTTCTCCTCTGAACACTCTCTCACCTGTCCTTGTACTCTGAATTCATATGAAGTCAATATTGATGCTGTGTCCGTGCAAAAGTGAAAAAGATGAGCATATCAAAGTAACAAAGACAAATTGCATTCTTTATTTTCTAGCAGCTGTTCCTGTGGCTGGCAGCATCTCGTCTCTACACCAGGGGGCAACATCATTCTATTGTACTTATCATTACTTATAGAGCTTTCTTGCCAATATGAATGCACCTAAATAAATAGTTTCATTTTCGACTAATTGCTAATTTGTAAGTAATTACATTTTCTGAAAAACTGTTGCTTTTGTTTTAATTTTACAATGACTTAAACCTGTATCCTGTGTCCTTTTTCAGAGAATGCTTGAGTGTGCGTGTGTGTCCTTCAGCTGTAAATGTATTTATATGAATAACAAAGAAATGGCTCCTGTTTATTTTGTGGTGTTTGATAAGAAAGGTTTCACTATTGCTATTTTTCATATCAAGGATGTCTAAAATAAGCAGCCCATTTGCATCTCCATTCATGTCAATGGCAGCTGCTGTAAAAATATTACAACAACAACAACAACAACACAGAGAGAGAGTATTTTTTTTTTCTTATTGTCATTTTATTAAAATGTATCGTTTTATCTTTTACTTAAACTGTGTATAAATGTGTATTTCTGTATGTACAGTATGTATAGAGAGAGCACAGATATACAGTATGTATGTGTGTGTGTGTGTGTGTGTGTGTGTGTGTGTGTGTGTGTGTGTGTGTGCCTACTCAACCATATTTTGGGGACTTGTACCTCAAAGTGAGCTAAATGTAACAAAACAATATCATTCTATGCAATAACCCCAATCACTTGCAATCACTTTATATACATATACTTGGAAAACTTTTTAAATTCTGTTCTACCCTCTGTATTTGGTGCGCTGTATTTTTCTGTGGTTGTGAAACTGATCAGTGGCCATTGGTTAAATTGAATTTTGTATCAATTGAACAATTTGTAATTAACATTTAATTAAAATTTTTATAAGGTCAGTGTTGAGACATGCAGTCGAATATGGTGTTGATTCTCAAGTCAAATTCAAGTCATTTTCTTCAAGTTGAGTAAATCAAATCCCCCACCTGTAATGAACAGTAGTAAGCTTGTATTTTTAAATTAACATTGTAGTGCTCTTTACACAAGGCACCCAATTGTGCACCCAGTTTTGTGCAACAATTGGTGTACCTGCTAAATAATTTACAATTTGCAATTTGCATTTAGCAGACACTTTTATCCAAAGTGACTTACAGAAGAAGAACAAAGCATTCATCAAAGAGCCAACACAATGTAGAAAGTAAGCAAGTAAGTAAGTAAAGTTTATTTTAGTCATTGCATCAAATGGGCAAGAGTAAGGATTTGAGCGAGTTTGACAAGGGCCAAATTGTGATGGCTAGACAACTGGGTCAGAGCATCTCCAAAATTGCAGCCACCTGGTGAACCGCCGACAGGATCATGGGCAGCTAAGGCTCATTGATGCATGTGGGGAGCAAAGGCTGGCCCGTGTGGTCCGATCAAACAGACGAGCTACTGGAGCTCAAACTGCTCAAAAAGTTAATGCTGGTTCTGATAGAAAGGTGTCAGAATGCACAGTGCATCTCAGTTTGTTGTGTATGGGGCGGCATAGCCGCAGACCAGTCAGGGTGCCCATGCTGACCCCTGTCCACCGCCGAAACCACCAACAGTGGCACGTGAGCATCAGAACTGGACCACGGAGCAATGGAAGAAGGTGGCCTGGTCTGATGGATCACGTTTTCTTTTACATCACGTGGATGGCCGGGTACGTGTGCTAGCCGGTGGAGGCAGTGTGAAGCTTTGGGCAATTTTCTGTTGGGAAACCTGACATCTATGTGGATGTTACTTTACTTGTGTGTTACTTACTATGGTACCACATACCTAAGCATTGTTGCAGACCATGTACATAATTTATGGAAACGGTATTCCCGGGTGGCTGGGGTCTCTTTCAGCAGGATAATGTGTCCTGCCACAAAGCAAAAAACTTTTAGAAATGGTTTGAGGAGCACAACAATGAGTTTGAGGTGTTGACTTGGCCTCCAAATTGCTGAACAAACAAGTCCAATCCATGGAGGCCTTACTTCGCAACTTACAGGACTGCTAACATCTTGGTGCCAGATACCACAGCACACCTTCAGGGGTCTAGTGGAGTCCATGCCTCGATGGGTCAGGGCTGTTTTGTCAACAAAAGGGGGACCAACACAATATTAGGAAGGTGGTCATAATGTAATGCCTGATCTGTGTATAGCACCTTTCACAGACATGGGGTCACAAAGTGCTTTACAATAAAAATAAAATAAAAACAAATAAAATAACAACTATACAAATAACATCAGGTATCATAGAAACTTAACAAAAGACAAACCATATTGTTAATTAAAGGCTTGTCCAAAAAGATGTGTCTTTAGGTGTTTTTTAAAGGATTCCACAGAAACCATAGTTCTTAATGCTAAAGGGAGGCTGTTCCAGAGCCTTGGAGCCACAACACAGAAAACATGGTCACCTCTCGTCTTAAGACACAATATGGGAAAAGTTAAAAGATCTTGTCCTGAAGACCTCATAGACCGACCAGGGGTGTGCGAATGTAACAGATCCTGGATGTAAGAGGGTGCTTGACCATACAAAGATTTGAAAATGCACTCTAAAACCAATGGGAAGCCAGTGAAGGGCCTTAAGCACAGGAGTGTTGTGCGACTTTCTGGTGCTCTTAGTCAAAAGCCTGGCATTTGCATGTTGTACAACCTGCAGTCAATCCATAGAATATTTGTTTAAACACATGTATAGAAAATTGCAACAATCAACTGTGAAGAAATAGAAGCATGAACAAGCATCTCCATCTCTTTTTTTGAAACCATAGATCTGATCTTAGCAATGTTCCTGAGAAAAAAAAACAGGAACACAATGCCAGGTTTATTAGATGACTGGATTAGGAAAAGACATGCAGATTGTGTGTGTGCGTGTGTGTGCGTGTGTGTGTGTGTGCATTGGTTTAAGAGTGTGAGGTCATTAAGTGCTTGTGGAAAATGTGTTAAACTGCTTCTTAAAAGACGTGATGTTCTCAGCAGTTTGGTTGGAGGTTGGAAGCTCATTCCACCAGAGAGGAACAGAGAGAGTGAAGGTTTTGAAGCGTGACTTTTTGCCTCATTGTGGAGGAACAAGATGGGAGCATGCATTTGTAGTAGTGGGTTGAGGTGCGGAGGAGCTGTTCCAGTGGTAGTCCTGAAAGCCAGTGTTAGAACTTTAATCTTGATTCTGGCCACAGCTGGGAGGCAGTGAAGTGAGGTCAGGACGGGTGGGATATGGGTTCTCTTAGGCTGATTGAAGACTAGCTGCCGTATTCTGGATCATCTGCAGAGGCTCAGTTGTGCTGGTTGGAAGGCCCAATTCACCCTTTGCTGTGAGTTTGATTGACAGGCAATCTGACCAATCATAATCCGCCAAATCCGCCATTTTTGTCCGAACAAGCAGTCAAGAGAGTTCGTAGATTAACGTTGGTGCACTTGAACATGAAAAACGGTGTGTACAGACGTCTTTCCGCGGTAGAAACAACATTCCTTTGTTCATTCATGGAGGAAGGAAGGAAGAGATGATTGGTTCACGAGTAGCTTTAGCTACAGCGACCTGTCACCACACATTAAAGAGCCACAAAACGGTATTTATTGTTCACATTTCTTTAAAAAATTAAAACAATTTAGAGTTGAGATTTTGTTTCATATTAAAAGTAAGTGTCAGTGCATTGTCAGTATCCTCTTTGCACTGCAATGTGTTTTTCACTGCGTGAGAACATGATGTATGGTGTGAGAAACATAGCGACAGTAACTAAAGGGTAGAGCTAACAATTGTAGAGCATTGCAGTAGTCCAGTCTTGAAATTACAAGCACTTGTACGAGTAGCTCTGTGTATTCTGACAGGAAGGGTCTGATTTTTCTTATGTTGTAGAGCACAAATCTGCATAAAGAGGTCATTTTGAAGACTGGTGGAAAGGCTCAGCTGGTTGTCAAACACTACTCCCAGGTTCCTTGCTGTCCTGGATGGTGTTCATTTTGTGGATCCCAGTTTCACAGTGGTTCTTGGGTTTGGGTTGGGTTTGCAGGGATTAAAAGGAGCTCTGTCCTCACAAGGTTGAGCTACAGATGAGATTTCTGAAAGACAGGGAGAGATACGAGCTGAGTCAGTGTAGTCAACAGGTTTAAATGAAAGAGCTGTGTGTCATCTGCATAGCATTGTAGGAGAAGCCATGTGCCTTTATGATAGTGCCCAGTGAGGTTGTGTAGATGGAGAAAAGAAGAGGAGCGAGCACTGACCTTGGAGGTGATTAGCTTATATGACTCAGACACATCAGAATTTTACTAGCTGTGTTTCCATCCAAACATAAAGCGAATCTTTTCAAATTTTGCACAAAAAAAAAAGAAAAAAATACAAATGTGAATTAGGTGCATTTCCATGATGGTGGTATTGGTAACCTAGTAACCAACAGTAAATAAAACAAGACATGCATAGAAAATGGAGACAAGACAGCAATTAGACTTGCCAATCGATTTGGCAAGTAATACATTTACTAGCAGTGCAGCTTGCAATCGCCAAATTTAATGCTATGCACAGAAGAAGAAATGCAGAATTTTTGATGAAGGCACTAGCAGCAAGGGTATTACGATGATGTCGAGCCCCATTCATATGTGAAAGACAACGTCAGCAGGACTTTTGGGAGGTGGTAGTGACCAGACATTTTATTCACGACCTTCGGCTACGACTTTTCAGAATGTTAGAGGCCACATTTGAAGTCTTATGCAACATTATTGACATCGTCAGTGGAAACAGCCAATTAGTCACATGGGTTTAATGTTCACTATGCCAATTTATTTGGCAAATGCGTTTCCATCTCCCATTAACTCTTTTGCACAAGTCAAAAACCACCTCAAGGAAGCGTAAAAACGTTTTTGTGAATTAAGGGATTTGTTCTTCTTCAAAATGCAGCATTTCCATCACTTGTTTCTGATGCAATACTTCAAAATGTGCATACAAACAGGGTACCAGGTCACCTTAGAAACAATTCAAGAGGAGGGTTCAATAAATAAAACCTATATAAAGTTAAATAAATTGAAGGGGGTTTGTAACCTGACCAGTCTGAAGGATTTGTGAATTAGTGGATAACTTGTAGAATAATCTAGTGTATCAACACATTATTATATATGCCATTCGATTCTCATGACTTTATGTACATTAGAGCTTTAAAAGGTTTACATATGTTCTTACTCAGTTTTATCCCTCTTTTCATTTTGTGTGTATGTCTTCAGTATATATAAAGTGATCAGATGAAAGGAAACAGAAAATGCACCAGCATAAAGGAAGCAGCATGGAAGGCAAGTGGCCTGTCACCAAACAAAAGGACAGCTGTGATGATTACCAACCTTCTGGACTATAGACTTTCCACAAACAGGCTTCAAGGGTATTCCAGAAAGCATGTTGTGCAACATGCATACAATTAAATTCAGTTCACATTTATTTATATAGTGCTTTTCACATATGTTTCTACAATACAATTTAAAGTAATGTTATCTGAGGTGACTGAGTCAAAGTAATGTCCATATTGCAGAAATATAGAAGATAATAATAATCATGCAGTTATCTAACATCACGTATTTATTTAGGCACAAACCGAATGTATTCGTTAACAAATCATGGACTATGGTAAAAATCTTTACTGCCTCTAGTGTTCATTTCTGTTGGAAACTGCAGTGATATGTACAAACCTGATTCCAAAAAAAGTTGGGACACTGTACAAATTGTGAATAAAAAGGGAATGCAATAATTTACGAATCTCATAAACTTTTATTCACAACAGAATATAGATAACATATCAGATGTTGAAAGTGAGACATTTTGAAATGTCATGCCAAATATTGGATCATTTTGGATTTCATGAGAGCTACACATTCCAAAAAAGTTGGGACAGGTAGCAATAAGAGGCCGGAAAAGTTAAATGTACATATAAGGAACAGCTGGAGGATCAATCTGCAACTTATTAGGTCAATTGGCAACACGATTGGGTATAAAAAGAGCCTCTCAGAGTGGCAGTGTCTCTCAGAAGTCAAGATGGGCAGAGGATCACCAATTCCCCCAACGCTGCAGCCAAACATACTGGAGCAATATCAGAAAGGAGTTTCTCAGAGAAACACTGCAAAGAGTTTGAAGTTATCATCATCTACAGTGCATAATATCATCCAAAGATTCAGAGAATCTGGAACAATCTCTGTGCGTAAGGGTCAAGGCCGGAAAACCATACTGGATGCCTGTGATCTTCGGGTCCTTAGACGGCACTGCATCACATACAGGAATGCTACTGTAATGGAAATCACAACATGGGCTCAGGAATACTTCCAGAAAACATTGTTGGTGAACACAATCCACCGTGCCATTCGCCGTTGCCGGCTAAAACTCTATAGGTCAAAAAAGAAGCCATATCTAAACATGATCCAGAAGCGCAGGCGTTTTCTCTGGGCCAAGGCTCATTTAAAATGGACTGTGGCAAAGTGGAAAACTGTTCTGTGGTCAGACCAATCAAAATTTGAAGTTCTTTTTGGAAAACTGGGACACCATGTCTTCCGGACTAAAGAGGACAAGAACAACCCAAGTTGTTCTCAGCGCTCAGTTCAGAAGCCTGCATCTCTGATGGGATGGGGTTCATGAGTGCGTGTGGCATGGGCAGCTTACACATCTGGAAAGGCACCATCAATGCTGAAAGGTATATCCAAGTTCTAGAACAACATATGCTCCCATCCAGACGTCGTCTCTTTCAGGGAAGACCTTGCATTTTCCAACATGACAATGCCAGACCACATACTGCATCAATTACAACATCATGGCTGCATAGAAGAAAGATCCGGGGACTGAAATGGCCAGCCTGCAGTCCAGATCTTTCACCCATAGAAAACATTGGGCGCATCATAAAGAGGAAGATGCCACAAAGAAGACCTAAGACCTAATTTGAGCAACTAGAAGCCTGTATTAGACAAGAATGGGACAACATTCCTATTCCTAAACTTGAGCAGCTTGTCTCCTCAGTCCCCAGACGTTTGCAGACTGTCAGAAAAAGAAGAGGGGATGCCACACAGTGGGAAACATGGCCTTGTCCCAACTTTTTTGAGATGTGTTGATTCCATGAAATTTAAAATCATCTTAGTTTTCCCTTAAAATGATACATTTTCTCAGTTTAAACATTTGATATGTCATCTATGTTGTATTCTGAATAAAATATTGAAATTTGAACCTTCCACATCATTGCATTCTGTGTTTATTCACAATTTGTACAGTGTCCCAACCTTTTTGGAATCAGGTTTGTACACATTGGTACATATTTTGGGGTTTGCAAAAACGTTGCCACAGGTACATTTTGCCAATGAGACCAGGTTGTCTTTTCCACTTTACTACTAGTTACAGCTCAAAATAAACATAAATAAACATCAGAAGGTGTGTTGAAAGACACAGTATGACTTCCATATCATATCATGTCTCTCGTGTAATTGGTCAATCAGCATTTTTCAACTGCAGAAAGACGTCAATAAAACACCTCGAGAACAATGTCATGTAATGTTACATTTACCCCAGAAAAAAAAAAAAAAAACATTCAGTGACTATCAATTTGATAGTCAGCTAGAAAAATAACTCTAGAGAGGAACATTTTGCTAAATACATGCTAAATGTATGATGCATATCGCACATTAAACTGGAAACACTTTTGCGGAGTCAAGTTTAAATTTGAATGGCTGACTTCCAGGAAAAGAAGTGTGTGTGTCTAAGGTGACTTTACAAACTTAAAGGTGCAATTGCTGATATGGGAAATTAGCCTTTAGCCTGCTAGCCTCGAAAGCATACAATCCCACCCTCCCTGCAAATCACTGTCTAAAGCCATGCCTCCTCCAAACGCATACAGACCAGAAGTGAGATGACCAGAGACAGCGTTACTGGATTACATCACGTGACATTCCAAACTTTACAGTGAGTAACACTACGGCAATAACAAATGTAAACAACTGTTTGCCTGCCATTCTCGCACAGCATACATGAACGTGCTGATGACGTATGATGTCTGCGTGAACAGGCTGCGCAGTGGTATGCAAACACACATTGACTGACAGGGAATACATGTTATCATTTTATTTGGACCAAATTAAATGAATGAACAAACATTTTACGGTCCTGTGCCTTCCCCAGACAATTCAAATCAAAATTTAAAATGTATAGATATTTCACAAAATAAATAATTTACCAGTTGTTGAGAGTGTGTTGAAAGACTGTGTAATTAGATGGCTGAGCTCCAGAAAATCAGTAATGAAAAATCAGTAATGAAGTGGCTTTGACAGTTACAGATTTGAAAAAGAAAAAAGTGAGAAAAAAGAACCTAAAAGAGATCATATAATGCCATTTTTGTACAAATTAATATGATTCTTTAGTGTCTAAATGAAAAGTTTGTAATATACTTTAATTAAAAATTCTCATTAGTATTGTAAGAAAACACTACTTTTACCTGGTCAAAAACAGCTCTGTTTTCAGCAAGCCATTTCAGTGCACGTGTCTTTAAATGATAATGAGCTTTGCTCACCCTGCCCCTCTGTTCTGTGGGGCGTTTTGACACAACACACATGGAGTGTTGCCTTGACAACAGTTGAGGGTATATTTTGGAGAAAGAATGGCAGTGGGAGTCTCTGAGGACACATCTGTGCAACCGTATCAATTTGAACCGGAGTCGGACCCGGAACAAGATGACGGCCCCAACGAAGTTCGACAATTAAGGCTCGAACAGGACGTTTCTGAATGGTTGGTTAACGTAATGTCACTTTGATCTATCTTTGTATGTACTAGCGTAGTGAGATATGAATGCTATGTGTTTACTGATGTATACGTTAGTTCATTGACAGATTGATGTTACAGCTAATGGTCATGAAAAACTTTTTTTCTGGTAAATATAGGCTTGTCAGTGATGCGTAACGTTATCTATGCAGTGTTCGGTACAACAGGGCTGAAGCACTGACATTAGGTCGCCACAGGAATGTTTCTAGCAGTAGCTGAAGGACACCTAAGATTTTATTGTAATGTATATTTATGTCCAGTGCAGTACGAAAATGTTTTAAGAAAACTTTAGCCGCATTCACCATGAAGCGTGCAAGCGATTTGCAAAGATTAATATAAAGGTTAAAAAAACGTTACACTCACTTCTTCTGGAGGTGCAGCAGGAACATGAATAGTTGGTACCGATCCTTTTTTCAGGAGCAGCTTCTTAGCAAAATCTGCTTTATACTGACCCTCGTTTTATAAAGCAGTCTGGTGAGAAATGATTCATGCAAACATGAAAGCATTGACGTTAATCGGGGGGAATATTCCCTTCGAAAACAAAACTCAGCCACTGTGTCTTCAGCGGTTGGATTTAGGAACATCAAAATGACTGCTGTATTCGTTATTACACCCAAGAACAGAACACCACAATCGCTTAGAGGCCATTCTGCTCCAGCGTATCAACAATGGCGGACTATGATATATATAAGATTGGCTTCATCACTCTGTCTCCTCTCCACCAATCAGCTGGTGTCTGGTGGGTGTTCGGGCGCAATATGGCTGCCGTCTCATCATCCAAGTGGATGCTGCACATTGGTGGTGGTTGAGGAGATTCCCCCCTTCTATATGTAAAGCGCTTTGAGTATCCAGAAAAGCGCTATATAAATGTAACAAATTATTATTAATTAGTATTATTATGCTCGGACAAGTGTGACTTTAGTACAGTGAGAAAAGAGCTGGAACCCATTTAAGCCTTGAAAACAAAGCACTGTAGGATGCTGATTTCCTCAAGAACCAAGAAGGTCCTAGCAATCTGACACAAAAGGACGAGGTCCAGAAGTGGGTTCAGAATGTCTTTAACAATCTGGAACATGCAGACAAAGCGTGAATTAGAGTTTAACCTTTTTGCAAAAGTGTCTGTATTGTCTTCTGCATCTCTGGGCCAGAAAACTTGCTCAATCTGCTTTTGTCTCCCTTGGATGGAGATTCAGGACATGCTGAGCATGTTGTTGCCTCACTGAATGAAGACTACGAATGTCTGTTGATGTATCTTCCCTTTACAGACAGGATTCTCTGAATATATTGTGTCTATATATCTCACTGAACTGAGTCAAGGTTCAAGTACCATGCATGCATTCATTCATGTTAACAGCTGAATTTGTGCAAACTGTTGTGCAACAAGTATGACGTGGATGTGTTACAAGCCTTGTTTGCATTTTGTGTCAGAAAGTGTGTAGAGATGTGTTTTTCTCTGTTCCAATCTCTGATGTTGCATGGCCAGAAAAGTACCATGCATCATCTGGAGGTCCTTAGGATTGTTATGGCTGCCCTAGCATGAACCTTGGGGTGAGAGTCAAGTTGGGTGAAGGTCAGTTAGTTTATTAGAAACAGCATGTGGACAAATGAGAAGTGAAATGTGGCAAACGTTTCTCCACTATGGCAGTCAGAGAGGTGTCCTGCCATGATTGGGATGCCCTAGAATATGCAGTTCACTACAACATTAACCTAGATTAGTACACTCAACCCATGTTTGGGTCAAATATGGACAAACACTGGGTTTAAAAATGTAATTAAAAAATATGGTCACACTTCAGATTAGGGTCCAATTCTCACTAGTAAGGTAGTTGTTAAGTTTTAAGTACTAATAAACAGCCAATGTCCTAGTAATATGCATGGTAATAAGCAACTAGTTAATAGTGAGAACTGGACACTAAACTACAATTTTGTTTAGTGTTTAAATGCTGTAAAATGGTGTTCATTATTTTTTGATACTGAATTAATAATGTTTATGAAATTAACCTTGTTGTAAAATAAACTATTTGCAATGTATATGTTGCTTAAAACCATTTTTGATAGACTGTGGAGAAAGATATTGTAACATGTGTAACATATTGTCAGACAACAAAACAATCCATTCAGAGAAACCCAATCCATATCTAGAGACCAGAATATCAGACATACTTGAGGGTGGGCTCTTTTGACTTGAGCTAGTAAGCAACCATCCAGAACATCCTGGCATTACATTTTGCACAGGCAAGCCCAATGGAACAAAAGAACACACAAGATGAATGTTCTTAGTGGAGTGGATTCATGAAAGCAATTCTTTTTGGGAATTCTCAATTCTAAGAACACCACTATATCCTAAGAAGAGAAATATAGAGAGAAACAGAAAGAGGGAATGGAAGGGAGAGAGGTGGTTCAGGTAAAGAAGATAGGAGAGTAGATTACTCCAGCGCAATTTTTCATTTAAGCAGCTTGTTGACCTTTTGCAGTCAAGCCTGTAGGTGTAGTTTAGCTTCTGTGCTGGAGTCTACTGTAATTTAGGTGGGAACTGAAGCACAGAGAGGAGTGACACAGAGGGGGAGTGTGTCCGTGTGTGGCTCTGGGGCAATGCAAGAGTCTGGGCAGCCGACCATCTCAAAATGATTGCCTCTCGTGTGACTGCACTTTTATATGAGTGGGATTTACTGCCCTCCTCCAGTAGCAGCTGTGAAAAGACTCCCATTCATGACGAGCCAACAGGAAGTGATGGTGCTGTTAAAAACCGCCAACAACATCGGAGAGATGCATGATATGTCAAACTTACAGCACGAAACACAGCTGTCTTACCTCCTAAACTATGGCAGGCAAGGGATGTGAACTCTAAAATTTTACCAGGATGTCAAGCTCCTTACAGCATATTGTAAGAACATGTAGATTACTATGAAATCAACACAAGCTATAATATTTTTTGTTATTACTGATAAAAAAAAAAAAAAAAAAAAGTACATAGATAACTTGAAGACACCATTATGGTGATCAATGTCAATTTGGCTAGGTGCTTATTGTTAAGTATACAATCATCTTGCAGTCTATACACCGATCAGGCATAACATTATAACCACTAACCGGTGAAGTAAATAACACTGATGATCTCTTCATCACGGCACCTGTTAGTGGGTGGGATATATTAGGCAGAAAATGGGCAAGCATAAGGATTTGAGCGAGTTTGACAAGGGCCAAATTGTGATAACTAGATGACTGGGTCAGAGCATCTCGAAAACTGCAGTTATTGTGGGGTGTTCCCGGTCTGCAGTGGTCAGTATCTATCAAAAGTGCTCCAAGGAAGGAACTGTGGTGAACCGGCCACAGGGTCATTGATGCACGTGGGGAGCGAAGGCTGGCCCATGTGGTCCGATCAAACAGATGAGCTACTGTAGCTCAAACTGCAAAGTTAATGCTGGTTCTAATAAAAAGGTGTCGGAATACACAGTGCATCACAGTTTGTTGCATATGGGGCTGCACAGACCAGTCAGGGTGCCCATGCTGACCCCTGTCCACCGCCGAAAGTGCCAACAGTGGCATGTGAGCATCAGAACTGGACCACGGAGCAATGGAAGAAGGTGGCCTGATCTGATGAATCACGTTTTCTTTTACATCACGTGGATGGCCGGGTGCGTGTGCATGGCTTACCTGGGGAACACATGGCACCAGCATGCACTATCTGAAGGAGGCAAGCCGGCGGAGGCAGTGTGATGCTTTGGGCAATGTTCTGCGGGGAAACCTTGGGTCTTGCCATCCATGTGGATGTTACTTTGACACATACCACGTACCACATCATGGAAACGGTATTCCCTGGTGGCTGTGGCTTCTTTCAGCAGGATAATGTGCCCTGCCACAAAGCAAAAATGGTTCAGGAATGGTTTGAGGAGCACAACAACATGTTTAAGGTGTTGACTTGGCCTCCAAATTCCCCAGATTTCAATCCAGTCAAGCATCTGTGGGATGTGCTGAACAAACAAGTCAGATCCATGGAGGCCCCACCTCACAACTTACAGGACTTAAAGGATCTGCTGATAACATCTTGGTGCCAGATACCACAGCACACCTTCAGGGGTCTAGTGGAATCCATGCCTCGACGGGTCAGGGCTGTTTCGTTTGTGCTTGTGTTTGTCATGTTTGGTGTGAGCACATGGCTCGTCACGTGTTCCTTGTGTCATGTGCTCTCTGTCTATTGTCTTGACCCCACCCCTCTTGTTATCTGATTATTGGTTAATTTGTCCCACCTGCCTTCCCTCATTTCCTACCTTGTTTCTCCCCTGTTTAATCTCCTTGTGTTTGCAGTCCTGTGCTGGATCATTGTTGGATGTCATCTGCTCCCTGTTGGGTTTCATGTTTACTGCTGATATTTGTTTTTGTTTGTTTTATTTTTGTTGTTTAATAAATCCTCGGTTTCCTCTTGCATTTGAGTCCTCGTTCCTTTTTCCTTTGTACCACACCCTGACAATACTAGTCAATGCAAAGCAAGTAAATTCTGAAGCTTTTCAATAGTTTACATGCACACCCAGTCCCTTGTTTTTCCGGAGCAGTTAAACACTCCAGGTCCTGGCATCTAGCATCTTCTGCATATTTGAAACCTTTCCAGCATTGACTGTATGATTGAGATCCATCTTTTCACACTGAGGACAACTGGGAGATTTATACACAACTATTACAAAAGGCACAAACTTTTGAAAAATATGACTCTGGTAATTTGGTAATTCAGCTATTAGTTTGTGAACTATATTTAAATTTGTTATGTAAAACATCTTATTCAGGAGGAACTAATAAAAAAAAAAACATGCAATTTTTTTGATCCCTCTTATTTCAATCATGACAAATCTCATAATAATTTTAGCATGTTATTGAATATGGCAATGTTAATGTATTTGGCCTTGGCGGACTAGATCTGCTACGCTGCTGCTACAGAGCAAGTATGGACTTGCTACTTCTAACAGATACACAAACACACTGCTGTGAGCATGTAAGATTTTCTGCTGTATGAATAGACATTAAATCCCTTAGCAGATCTAGGCAGGTGGAGCTGGGGGAGGGGGAGGTGGAGGGTTTCAGAGGAACTCTGATAGTGCTACAGACGTGATTACAGCAAATAATGAACCAGATTTAAATGTTGAGCAAACAATCTCATTGGCTGCAGGATACGGAGAGGCCAATCAACTTGTGCCATACGTTAATGGTGTGATTGCTTGGATATTGCATGTAAAGATACAATCAGCCTGTGCCCTCTAGAGTTTCATGACTGAACTATAATTATATATATGTTTATATATATATATATATATATATATATATATAGAGAGAGAGAGAGAGAGAGATATATATATATATATATATATATATATATATATATATATATATATATATATATATATATATATATATATATATATACATATATATATATATATATATATATATATATATATATATATATATATATATATATATATATATACATAGATATATATATCTCTGAAACAAAGTTTTGAAACCGCTTATACAAATAAATAAACCTGACATGATTTGACTTATTTTTAATAGTTTGCACAATAAATATTGTCAGTGTAGCAAGCTTCTTATTCCATTGCTCAGCACTGCATTCAATAATGCACTCAGCATTCAAAACGCAAACATGGTGTCTGTCAATCAACAAAATTCTACATGAAACAAACTCTAAACATGACAAGATTTAAATTATTTATTTTATTTTAAACCTATGGACACTATTGCAATTAATCATTAAATAGACAATATGCATTAACAAGAGAATAGACAAACAATTGTTGTAATTCTACAGCACAATGTTGCTGCATTAAAGTCATTTTCAGCTCTGGTTCACTGTGAGGCTGTGACGAGGCCAGACATATTAAAGTGAGTGGACCTTGGTGAAATAGGGTGGACCAATGCTTACTCACAAATTACAACATTTTACAATACATGTCATAAAAAATAATTTGACAATTAAGATTAGTTGAATGTGATTTATTGTCACACCAGTTTCATGAAAACAACCAAATCCATTTATAAATAAAATAACAAATGAACAGAATAAGAACAATAAACGAAGATAATTAGGTGGACTGTGTGTAAGGCTGAGCAAGGCTTCCCCAGGCCACAGACTTGAGACTAGCATGGAATTTCCAAATTTTTCACTTTGGAAAGGAAATATGCATGTCCCATGAATATGCATAAAATGTGAAGTATACTTTGGCCTTTAACATACAGTGTCCACAAAGCTACTATCTGGGGCCCATTACATACTTTGGAAATGGGAAATGCATCCATTTCCAACCTATTCGATGGGCCCCATGTAGTAGCTTTATGGACACAAAGATTTTAGGCTTTTTACTTTCTGTAAGGTAGATGCCAGGACATCTGGACCAAGAAACAATCACTTCCTTAGAAACAAAGAACTTTCCTAAGGATTAACATTTGAACACTCTCCTGCATAAATGACAACCCTATCTGAGACATACCACACCAAGAGACTCACACCTCACCCTCACTCTCTGCCCATCACCATTTGTATTGCCTATTCTCTCCCACACTGAAAACTCATTCAAAATCTATGCAACGTTAAATGTGTCCAATGAGTAACTATGCACATCATTTGAAATATATCAGTGCATCTGGTAAAATGGTCTACATTTTACCAGAATAATACAAACATCCAATATTTACTTAAAATAATACAAACATCCAAGAAGTTCAATAAGTTGAGATAATATAGTATGACACCTCCCACAGATCTATAATTCAGGATGCCTACTGTATGTAAATAAGTGCCCTCCTTTACAAATGCTTTGAACCCATTCAATCACAAATTCTGATTGCCCATTTGTGACCCCCTGAGTAAGGGACTAAAATCTAATTATAATTACAAACACCACCATTTGGTGAACCTATTGCATTATCTGGGTATTTAAGGAAAGATGACACAAAACTCTGTAGACAGATCTCCCACACAATTGCTGTGTGTAGTTCCCTTTCAGTCGGTCACGTTCGACGTACATCGGAACTGACCGACGAGTTGGGATCTGTTTTCAGGGACCAATCTACTTCGAGTGATTAAAAACGAGCCAATGGGCATTGGCATGCGGTTCACGCATTCCACGCACCGCCCCGCAGCGCTGGTATAAACACGGAAGTGGAAGTACCGCATATCGCTTTTAACTTCGGAGCCGAACGGTTTGCTGTATCAAGCTGTTTCTACGAAGAGTGTTTAGACGAGTCTCGAGGAGGATCACTCTCTTACCTGGGTGGTGGTGTGACGGCGCGAGTCAGCGAGTGGCCGCTGCAACATACACTGTCTCTGTGTTGGTTGGCTGGGAGTTTCCGTTCTTTGAGTGCTCACACGCAGGCTTGCTATCGGACTGCTGTGAGCCGTGGCCATCTCCCTGAGTGCTTCAGCACTTCTAAAAGAGCATTTCCTTCTAAAAGAGCAACACGGTTTGACTCGGCGTCTTTTTCAAGATGTCATCCAAACCATGTGTTTCTGGAAGCGGTTGTTTCCTGTCCTCATTTGACGGCCACGATCTCTCTCGCACATAAACATGCGAGATTGCGTTCGTGGGTGATTCATACTCTCTCAGGAGAGTGTGATCACGTCGGCACGCAGTTCGTCTTACCTTTCTCATAAGGGCTTGGGCGTTCAGCGCGCCGTGTGCCGTCGAGGGGCCGGCTGACAGCGCGGGTTGCCACGGCAACCCAGTGCGTCACTCAGCGCTCTAGATGCGCGGTCGAGACTATGAAACCTCAAACGAGGTTGAGTCTCTTTGCCTATTCCCCGATCTAGTTCTTTTTCTGGTGCACCAGAAAAGGGCTACTTCGGCTAATAAGCCTTGGTGACCTGAGGGTTACAGTGGGGCTTCCCTGCCGGGTACATCCCCACGGGCCCCCACTCCTCTAGCATCACAAGCATGCTGAGACTGTGTTTGTGGGTGGTTCACGGTCTCTCATGAGAACGTGACCACGTCAGCGCGTTGTTCTCTTCCCTTTCTCAAAGGCTGGAGCGTTCAGCGTGCTGTGTGCCATTCTGATGGCCACGCTCACAGTCTCACATGCCTGCTGGTAGCTTACAGATGGGATTGCTGGTTCTAAAAAAAAAAAAAAAAAAAAGAGGACCTAGCGTTTCATTTGGGGCTCTGGCAGAGGACAGATGTCAATTGCTGCATCGGAGAGAGGGAAATATGGAACACCAAAAGGGCCATAATCTGTATAAGTGCTTTTTCCCTCTCTCACTACCCTCTGTCCTGCATGCACGAGGGTAGTCCCGACCCAGGGGTTATGCAGGAACTGCGTGCGGTGATGGACCTCGTGCTTCGGGCGACGAAAGTCACCGCACGCTCCCTGGGTCAGGCGATGTCCACACTAGTGGTCCAGGAATGTTACGTGGGGCTAAACCTGGCAGAGATGCTTGAGCCCGACAAAGTTCGGTTCCTCAATGCCCCTGTCTGTCAGGCTGGCCTCTTCGGCGACGCCATCGAGAACTTCGCCCAGCAGTTCTTGGTGGCCCAGTAGCAGACGGAGGCAAAAAAAAAAAAAAACCTGTTCTGATGACCAGCTGCTGCCTCCACCCAGTCATCGGTCACAGTGTCTCTGCCTGCTTGTCGCCGAGGGCGTCCCCCCTGCTAAAGCCAAGCAGCAGCCTCCACCCAGGCAGCAGGTGGCCGGGCGCAAGGGAGGCACCCAACCCGTCCGGGGTCCCGCGAAACCTGCAAGCGACCCTGAAACGGGTGGCCCAGTGAGAAGGGGATCTGCTCTTGGGGAGGTAGTGTCCGCAGTTAGTGTCCGCTCCGAGAACGCGGCGTTCGCATCCTCAACTACCTTGACGACTGGCCCATACTAGCCCAGTCGCGAGAGCAGTTGTGCGAACACAGGGACCTGGTGCTCCGTCACCTCAGCCTGTTGGGCCTTCGGGTCGACCGAGAGAAGAGCAAACTCTGTCCCACACAGAGGATCTCTTATCTTGGTATGGAGCTGGATTCGGTCAATCGGACTGTGCGCCTCACAGGGGAGCGAGTTCGATCAGTGCTGAACTGCTTGAATACGTTCAAAGGCAGGACAGCGGTCCCACTGAAGTTCTTTCAGAGGCTCCTGGGGCATATGGCATCTGCAGCCGCGCGTGCGCGCCGCTCGGATTGCTACATATGAGACCGCTTCAGCACTGGCTTCACGGCCGAGTCCCGAGATGGGCGTGGCAGAGTGGCAAGTACCGGGTCTCAGTTACTCCTTACTGCCGCCAAACCTTCAGCCTGTGGGTGGACCCTTCATTTCTACAGGCGGGAGTGCCCCTAGAACAGGTGTCCAGGCATGCTGTGGTCTTCACGGATGCCTCATCCACTGGCTGGGGGGCCACGTACAATGGGCATTCAGTTTCGGGTCTGTGGACGGGGCCCCAACTGCATTGGCATATCAATTGCCTAGAGCTACTGGCAGTACATCTTGCTCTGGGCCGCCTAAAAAAGCCGCTACAGGGCAAGCACGTCCTGGTCTGCACGGACAGCACTGCGGCCGTTGCGTACATCAACCGTCAGGGTGGTCTACGCTCCCGATGCATGCTCCAGCTCGCCCGCCATCTCCTCCTTTGGAGTCAGAAGCATCTGAGGTCGCTTCGCACCATTCACATCCCAGTTGCGCTCAACCGGACAGCCGACGAGCTCTCACGGCAGCCGACACCTCCGGGGGAGTGGCGACTCCATCCCCAGGTGGTCCAGTTGATATGGGGCCTCTTCGGAGCCGCACAGGTAGACCTGTTTGCCTCTCCAGAGTCGACCCATTGCCAGCTGTATTACTCCCTGACCGGGGGCACCCTCGGCACGGATGCACTGGCACACAGCTGGCCCCGGGGCCTACGCAAGTATGCGTTCCCCCCAGTGAGCCTTCTCGCACAGACACTGTGCAAAGTCAGGGAGGACGAGGAGCAGGTCTTGCTAGTTGCGCCCTACTGGCCCAACCGGACCTGGTTCTCCGAACTAACTCTCCTCGCGACAGCACCTTCCTGGCCCATTCCTCTGAGGAAGGACCTACTTTCTCAGGGACGGGGCACACTATGGCACCCGCGTCCGGACCTCTGGCGGGACACGGAGGTTCTAGGTGGTCTACCACAGGCAGTGGTGGACACCATCACTTCCGCTAGAGCCCCCTCTACGAGGCGCCTCTATGCATTGAAGTGGAACCTGTTCGTTGAGTGGTGTTCTTCTCACCGCGAAGACCCCCGAAGGTGTTCGATTAGCGCCGTGCTTTCCTTTCTGCAAGATGGGTTGGAGCGAAGGCTGTCTCCCTCCACCCTTAAAGTGTATGTTGCGGCAATAGCGGCGTATCACGATGCAGTTGATGGTAAGTCCTTAGGGAAGCACGACCTAATCGTCAGGTTCCTCAGGGGTGCGAGGAGGCTGAATCCTCCTCGTCCAAACCCGGTACCCTCTTGGGACTTAGCTCTGGTGCTGAGAGCACTCCAGAGCCCTCCCTTCGAGCCTCTGCAGTCCATTGAGCTGAATATCCTGTCCATGAAGACAGTACTCTTGGTTGCATTGGCCTCCATCAAGAGGGTAGGGGACCTGCACGCACTTTCGGTCAACGAATCGTGCCTAGAATTCGGGCCAGGTAACTCTCACGTTGTCCTGAGACCCCGGCCCGGATACGTGCCCAAGGTTCCCACCACTCCTTTCCGGGACCAGGTGGTGAACCTGCAAGCGCTGCCTTCAAAAGAGGCAGACCCAGCCCTGGCTTTGCTCTGTCCCGTCCGCGCTCTCTGCACCTACGTGGACCGAACTCAAAGCCTTAGGACCTCAGAACAGCTCTTCGTCTGTTACGGAGGCCAGCAGAAGGGAAAGGCTGTCTCCAAGCAGAGGTTAGCCCACTGGATAGTGGATGCTATTGTCTTGGCGTACTAGTCCCAAGACGTGCCCTGCCCGTTCGGGTTGCGAGCGCACTCAACTAGGAGTGTAGCCTCCTCCTGGGCGCTGGCTCAGGGCGCCTTGCTAACAGATATATGTAGAGCTGCAGGCTGGGCGACACCTAACACGTTCGCTACATTCTATAGCCTCCGTGTAGAGCCGGTATCTTCCCGCGTACTCGCCCCCAGTGGCCAGTAGCGCGAAGTGCCCGTTCTAGTGTCGGCTTGCGACGCCATTCCCGCCCCCTGGGCCGGATGCGTGCGTTATTCATCTCCAGTCATGTTCCCCAGAAAATGGACGAACCCTGTCGAGCTCCTCCGTCACCCCTTCGGTGTCAGACGTTGCGGCCGTCTGGCGCCAGGCCTGCACCCGTATGCTTGTGGAACGTGTGTGTAGGCTGGGTTCCATATGTAGCGGTTCCCTAACGGCAACCCCATATGTGTATTCTTCACGGTACCAGCTACCCTACTCGGCTAGCCCCGTGTCTTTCCCTTGACAGAGCTCGCTCTGTCGTCTCTGGCGGTGTTCTTCCCCCCTGGGACCAGGCTGGATCCACCCCAGAGACTGCCATATGTTGTACTACCCTGATAGGCTAGTCCTTATGTGTAATTTGCCACCTCTCCCTCCGTTGAGGGAGCGTTCCGTTCCCAAACGGGCACGCTTTCCCTGCGTTATCCAATAGTCACTCTGAGTGGGTCTTGCAGGAACAGCAGTGACTGTCCTTCCGTGCCTGGAGCCCTGACTTCCTCTCCAATGTAGGAGCGGTCCAGTGAGCTCAAGCAGGGCGCTGGAAGGGCCAGCATCCTGGCGTTTTGGTAGGGATCCCAATTCGTCGGTCAGTTCCGACGTACGTCGAACGTGACCGACTGAAAGGGAACGTCTCGGTTACGTATGTAAAGGAGGGAACAGGGACGTACGTCCCGTTGCCAGGTGCTGTGCTTCAGCTGAAGGCAGAGTCACTTGTCTCGGCTCCTCAGTTGAAACGCGATATGCGGTACTTCCACTTCCGTGTTTATACCCGCGCTGCGGGGCGGTGCGTGGAATGCGTGAACCGCATGCCAATGTCCATTGGCTCGTTTTTAATCACTCGAATGTAGATTGGTCTCTGAAAACAGATCCCAATTCGTCGGTCAGTTCCGACGTACGTCTCCGTTCCCTCCTTCAGGGAACGAGGGTTACATACGTAACCGAGACGTTTTTACTACCAGATACATATTTCTAAATTCCTTGATTTCTGAATTGTGGATTTTGTATGTAATTTATTAATGTTTTTATTCTTTGAGTTTGATTTTGAATTATGATTTTGATTACCTAGTTAATAAATTGTTACGTTTGAATTCATTCTAACTTACTCTGACATTTTTTTTCTCAAGTAGATTAAGTGAAGACTTATATTACCGCAAATCTGCGTCAGGTTAAGTATTGGACCAAAATCCAGTTGAGTGGAGCATAGGGCACACTAACTGAGACTTTGGAGTTCTGACTAACTCTTGGCACTAATTCAAGTGTACTTAGACTGTAAAGGCTAAAAGGTCATTTCCATTTAGGACAACAATAATGTTGCTCGACCAACCTAAATAGGGTGAGCCTTACCTCTGTTTAAAGTAATTTTAGTCTAACTAAGTGTACGTGGGTAACCCATGGCATGACTAAATCAAAGCTACTATCAGAAGAGTAACGTCGGTCAACTTATATCTATAGTAGTGGCCATGACATCTGACTACACGTAATATATTTTTAAATCAAGTGTATACAGATCTATGGGGACTAAATAAAATTATTTAGAGAAAGCAAGCATGAGAGTGGCACTCTGAAACAGTATAGTCAATAAAGTTTGTGATCGTGAGACCCGCGTTACGGCCGGCACGTGGATCTCTAAGTGACATAGATACCTAATGAATGAGTAAAATATAAAGTAAAGAGTTGAATAGAATAATCAAACGTTATGAATTATTGAATATCTTTGGAAACCTTTTCATTAATGGAGTCAGATGAAATAACGAGGTAATAAATGTAATTTTTATTGATTCAGTTTTTAATTTAATCGTGTTGCGTTGCATAAAAGGAAAGAGAGTAACCTGCAGATAACCCTTCACCCGTGCCATTGGCTGCCGTCCTTGGACCTGTGGGCGGGCTTACATCCAACTATTTTGATTAAAAAAAAAAAATTCAACACTCTACAATAACCTCTACGGAGAATGTGTGTATCATACATTATAATAACAATAAGAGCTCAAAATGACAATATATTGGTAACTATTATGATTAAAGATAAGACTAACATTGATTGTAGATTATATGCAAGCATCTTTAATTAACAATACACACTTAAGGCTGAAAACAGATGTATTTTTTTTGCATTAAAATCTTGTGTAGTCAGACATAACACAGTGATAATGGTGATTCGTCATGATTAACTCCAAAAAAAGGAAAGCAGCAAGATGATAAGAGAGGAAGCGGTCCTGGGACTGGAATTGCGAAATATTTCCACACGCCCACTAAAAGAGTAGAGGTACACATGGGAAGATAAACATTATTAATGCAATAGAAAAATACTAATTTCACTGCATATATTTTGTGCATGTACATTTGTAATGTGCATGCAATAAATCACTTCACAAAAAAATCTAAAACATACAGTGCAACCAGTGTAGTCTAATTCACAAACAAATGACTCTTTTGAGGCAGTTCTGTTAATGAATAATTCAGACAGACTGTTTGAATCACTCAGAGGACACAAATCCTTCACTAATTCAACTCACTGAATCTGTCAGAGACAGACAGAGATGTGTATGAATACCCTGCCCTATTTACGGTTATGAACTCCTGTGGCCTGTTGCACAAAGCCAGTTTAAGCTTCTATCCAGGTAAGTTCAAGATTAGTTTGAGCAAACTCATTTTTTTAATGTGGATTGGTTTAGGGTTTCATTGCTATGGTAACTTATGCTGCACGGCTGACCTGCTCCGGAGCAGGTTTTATTCTGGGTTAGAGATCTCTGACCAAGCTGTGAGGAAAGATGCAATAAAGCCACTCCCCCTGTATCTCTCACTCCAAATTAAAGCAGTTTATAGCTATAGTTTATAGTCATCTTTTGCTGCTAATTATTATATTTATATTATATGAATTATAATTATTGATAAATCATATCATATATTTAAATAATTATTATATTAATTGACAATATTAAACTTTGCTTTTAAGTTAAAATAAATATAATACATGCATTAATATATAAAGCTTTAAAACTGATTAAGCTTATGTGTATTCTTCTGAGCTATATATTGATTCTTTGTGAAGCTATATACAAACCCGATTCCACCATACTGGATGCCCGTGATCTTCGGGCCCTTAGACGGCACTGCATCACATACAGGAATGCTACTGTAATGGAAATCACAACATGGGCTCAGGAATACTCAGGAATTGTCGGTGAACACAATCCACCGTGCCATTCGCCGTTGCCGGCTAAAACTCTATAGGTCAAAAAAGAAGCCATATCTAGACATGATCCAGAAGCGCAGGCGTTTTCTCTGGGCCAAGGCTCATTTAAAATGGACTGTGGCAAAGTGGAAAACTGTTCTGTGGTCAGACCAATCAAAATTTGAAGTTCTTTTTGGAAAACTGGGACGCCATGTCATCCGGACTAAAGAGGACAAGGACAACCCAAGTTGTTCTCAGCGCTCAGTTCAGAAGCCTGCATCTCTGATGGGATGGGGTTCATGAGTGCGTGTGGCATGGGCAGCTTACACATCTGGAAAGGCACCATCAATGCTGAAAGGTATATCCAAGTTCTAGAACAACATATGCTCCCATCCAGACGTCGTCTCTTTCAGGAAAGACCTTGCATTTTCCAACATGACAATGCCAGACCACATACTGCATCAATTACAACAACATGGCTGCGTAGGTACTGAAATGGCCAGCCTGCAGTCCTAATCTATTAGACAAGAATGGGACAACATTCCTATTCCTAAACTTGCGCAACTTGTCTCCTCAGTCCCCAGATGTTTGCAGACTCTCATAAAAAAGAAGAGGGGATGCCACACAGTGGGAAACATGGCCTTGTCCCAACTTTTTTGAGATGTGTTGATGCCATGAAATTTAAAATCAACTTATTTTTCCCTTAAAATTATACATTTTCTCAGTTTAAACATTTCATACGTCATCTATGTTGTATTCTGAATGAAATATTGACATTTGAAACTTCCACATCATTGCATTCTGTTTTTATTCACAATTTGTACAGTGTCCCAACTTTTTTGGAATCGGGTTTGTAAATTAATAGGCCTATTTTGATTCACATGCATTGATATAATCAGATTTTTTTCTTTCCGCTGCCTTCTCAAGCTTTCGCTGCAGCAGCAGTGTATATTCCTGCCATGTAAATGCATTTAATTTCATGTTATTTTTTTCATAATGATCTCTTAATCTTCAGCAGAGAAGTGAATTGTGCAGCTCTATCGCGAGAAGTGAATCAAACTGACGCTCTCCATGTTCTTTGTGATTGGCTGTTTGCCGCACATGTCACACTTTCAGGTGCATGCTGTAGGAATATGTATATTCTAGCAGCGAGTCGACACAACAAAGCATTCCAGAGACCCCTTCTCTGAACCCTGAACCAATCATTAAACTTAATCAATGGAACCAAAGGGCCGTAGGAGACGCTTCGTCTGCCTCATCCCCTCTCCGAGACCCAGAGGGTAAAAAACCCTGTAAGGAAATCTCACACATGAAACCAAATGTTATCTGGAAACAAAGGTGCGCTGAACATCAAAGGAGGACACTCTTTCCCTACACCCTCCTGGCAGTACTCTAAGAATACCACACCAAAAGACTTCCCAGGACTTTCACAAACCTCTGTTTGAATTGATCCACTGTTGATTGATGTGTAAAATGCCCTGTAATCACTATGAAAGTTGGTTTCTTAAAAGTGTTTAACTAGCAAAGAATGCCAGCACTTGATAATTATGTGGACATTAGGCTAATGAGATGCCGACACAGCCGAAGTGGGTGTAAGACATGGCCAAAACAACAGCCGATTGGTTGGTGACACTTCCAAGGACGGACTTTGAAACCCGCTTAAAACCAGAGGACAGACAAGATGTCTTTGCTTTTTGCTTTTCCTTCGTGCTTATGCTGACTGCCATGGTTTTGCAGTGACTTCTGCTTTGTTTCGTGCTGGCCTTTCCACCTCCCTGCCTGCACCTTTCACTGACCTCCGAGCTTCCAAGAGCTCTCCACAAAACTCTGAAAAACTCAGTTTGAACCTCGCCCGAAGACGACTTCCTGGAGTCCGCACAACCGCGAACCGAGACTCAGAGAAACTCCCGTCGTGTAGCAACCAGCTAACACTATCCAGAATTTGGTTTTACCCTGCAAGACCAACTATCCATCCCTCCTAACACAACAACTGACTACCAGCCGAGCAACGCCGTCCTAAGAGGAATCCATGATCGTAGGAGCATTCAAACGCAAGTACATGACTCTCCATGTTGGCTGAACTGGTAAAAATCGTATATCTGAGCAAAACAAACTAAGGTCGAATTGCTAGTATATAGATTCTCAGGTTGTGGCTAAGAAATCGTGTCTGAACGAGACACGTGGGACTTTACATTCCTTTCCATTAACAAACATCACTTTCCCTTAAACTGTATGAATGTGTACCCGTGTGTGTGTTTTTTCGTTAGATTAGTTGTGTTTAGAATAGTTCAATAAACTTTGTTTACCTTTTTCATCTATACAAGTGTCTTGGGCTTTGTGTTTATAAGTTACTGCCTCAAACTGATTGATTTTGTTACCTAAGCTCACAGACAGTGAACATAAAGGTAATGATATTATTGCCGTTGTCACGGGTAATATCCCGATTCAACCTTGATAAAATACTCTAATTTCAACGTAACGGTGGATGAATAGTTGATAAAGTGTTAAATATTAATTTTGAATCATTCATATGTAATTTGGTTCTTTCACTGTAATTCAATACCCCTTTGAGTTATTTAATCCGAAACCGTCCCTACAACGCGCTTCAGAGTTAATCACAAACTCTGGATTAATCTAGTTGACAGAGAACGTTTTTACTGAGCTTTGTGAGACCACTGAACCTGATCTAAACCAGGTTGGATTTATTTGGATTTGTCAACTCCAAATCTACTCTGAAACTAGCTTCATGCAACAGGCCTCTATTCATCACATCACTGCTGTAGCAGATTGCTGTTCTTGTCGTAAAGCAGTGCTCTGTTATGTTGGGATGCCACTTCATGAATTTATTCAGAATAATGTTGTAGTCTTACCCCTCAGTGGGCCCTGGTGTAGCTGTAGTGTTAGTTGTTGTAGTTGTTGAGATTGGCAGTGGGAAGAGCTCTAACGTACAAACAAAAAAACTGTAAAATTTTTATCCTCACATGCAAAATGTTCCAGTTTCTCTCTGAACACCTGACCAGTGATTTAGCATAATTTTAAAAAGTTTAGACATTAATGCTCAGAATGGTAAAACATTGCCCTTTAGCTGTGCAAATATTGGTGCAACTCTTTACTGTCCTAGTAATGCCTTTAAAGGTGCATGTATATTAAACGTGGAACAATGTCCTTCCTCATCAACTCTCTGGTGAAAGGGAATCATAAATATGCTAAATATGCTGATTGAGGACTGTTGGGATCACAGGATTACACCTCTAGCTCACATCTGTACCATTTGAATGGCCTCGTTTGACAGTATAAAAAACTGAACAGAACTTATTAGAGATATTAAAGTATCCTAATGTACAGTCTATGAACTATTGATATATAGTCTATGAACAGTCTATGAACAATATTAAAATGTACAACCTAATAAGTGAATTCACTCTGATTCAGGATTAGTCATAATGCCAAATCCTGAGTGACGAGAGGAGGAGCTGGGGATGGAGGAGGTTACTTAGCTCCGGAGAAACGCGATAGCTGCTGATAGCACTGAAGGAGCTTATATATGTATGCTGTGATAGACGTCGTATTCCTATAGGTAGACATGATCAGCTGACAGTCAGATGATGCGAGCTTGACTAACGCTATACGCGGGATACTTTAAACTTTAAAACTAATTTAAACTTTAAACTACTTCAAACTAAAAACCTTCAAACTTTAAGCCTTTAAAACCAACTTAAAAGTTTGTCTCTACAAACTTTTTTTATCTAGTTTCATTCTACTGTCAAAAGGCCTAAGCCCCAAGAAGCCGTGGTTTACAGTGAATTTGTAACAGCTAAGGGGCATTGTTAGGCACGATGCGGATCGGACCACACACACACACACATATATACACTCACCTAAAGGATTATTAGGAACACCATACTAATACTGTGTTTGACCCCCTTTCGCCTTCAGAACTCCCTTAATTCTACGTGGCATTGATTCAACAAGGTGCTGAAAGCATTCTTTAGAAATGTTGGCCCATATTGATAGGATAGCATCTTGCAGCTGATGGAGATTTGTGGGATGCACATTACGTAAGGCTGCTATTTATTGACTATAGCTCAGCCTTTAACACCATAGTTCCCATTAAGCTAACCTCCAGACTCCTGGATCTCGGCCTGAACCCTTCTCTCTGCCACTGGATTGAGGACTTCCTCACTGGCAGGCCTCAGGTGGTGAGAATAGGCCAGTCCACCTCCATCTCCCTGAGTGTGGGAGCTCCACAGGGCTGTGTCCTGAGTCCCCTGCTCTTCTCGCTCTACACGCATGACTGTTTGTCCACACACAGCTCCACCTCTATCATCAAATTTGCTGATGATACTCATTTCCAACAACGAGACGGCATACTTGGACGAGGTGGAGCATCTAACATCATGGTGCCAGGACAACTGTCTCTCTCTGAATGTTGGCAAGACCAAAGAAATGATTGTGGACTTCAGGAAGAGACAGCAACAGACATACTCCCCCCTCATGATCAGCGGGTCACCAGTAGATAGAGTGAGCAGCTTCAAGTACCTGGGTGTAAACATCTCCGAGGACCTGACCTGGACTGCTCACATTCAGACATAGGTGAAAAAAGCCAGGCAAAGACTGTACCACCTGCGCCAGCTGAGGAAATTCAGGGTTTCACCAGCTATCCTGAAAACTTTCTATTTAGGGGCGATAGAAAGTGTACTAACTCAGTGCATCACAGCGTGGTATGGGAACAGCACCAGTCAAGACCGCAAAGCCCTGCAAAGAGTCGTGCGCTTATCCGAGCATATCTCAGGGTCAGCTCTCCCGTCTCTGCAGGACGTCTACACCAAACGCTGCAAAGGCAGAGCTACTAAAATCATCAAGGACTCTAATCACCCTGCAAACCCTCATTTCACGCTGCTGCCATCTGGTAAGCGCTTCCGTAGCCTGATGGCCAAAACTGAGAGACTCAGGAGGAGCTTCTTCCTTGAACTCAGTCACTTAACATCACGTGACTTCACTTCAGGATAAACATCGATACACTGACATTGCACTGCACTTTCTGTTCTCGTTGTTACTGTGTAACAACCTGTTATAAACCTGTTTGCACATTATACTCTTTATACATTTGTTAACCACATATTTATAAGTCTACAGTTTACTCACTGCACAGTCTACTTCAATTACTTTATTCCACTTCTTTATTCTTATTTTTTTACTTTTTTTTTTCTTCTACTTGACTTGATTATTTATAATTATATATATATATATATATATATATATATATATATATATATATATATATATATATATATATATATATATATATATAGTACTTTTTTTATCCTATTTCTATTATAATTTCTTCCTTGTGGTTTTAACTGTGAATTTGCACTGTCAATGGAGCGGACCTGTTTACATTTCACTGCCGGTTGTATATTCTGTATATAACTGTGTATGTGACAAATAAAACTCTTGAATCTTCAATCTTGAATCTTGAATCCAGGGCACGAAGCTCCCGTTCCACCAAATACCAAAGATGATCTATTGGGTTGAGATCTGGTGGCTGTGGGGGCCATTTTAGTACAGTGAACTCATTGTCATGTTCAAGAAACCAATTTGAAATGATTCGAGCTTTGTGACATGGTGCATTATCCTGCTGGAAGTAGCCATCAGAGAATGGGTACATGGTGGTCATAAAGGGATGGACATGGTCAGAAACAATGCTCAGGTAGGCCGTGGCATTTAAGCGACCTTAATTGGCACTAAGGGGCCTAAAGTGTGCCAAGAAATCATCCCCCACACCATTACACCACCACCACCAGCCTACACAGTGGTAACAAGGCATGATGGATCCATGTTCTCATTCTGTTAACGCCAAATTCTGACTACCATCTGAATGTCTCAACAGAAATCGAGACTCATCAGACCAGGCAACATTTTTCCAGTCTTCAGCTGTCCAATTTTGGTGAGCTTGTGCAAATTGTAGCCTCTTTTTCCTATTTGTAGTGGAGATGAGTGGTACCCGGTGGGGTCTTCTGCTGTTGTAGCCCATCCGCCTCAAGGTTGTGCGTGTTGTGGCTTCACAAATGCTTTGCTGCATACCTCGGTTGTAACGAGTGGTTATTTGAGTCAAAGTTGCTTTTCTATCAGCTTGAATCAGTCGGCCCATTCTCCTCTGACCTCTAGCATCAACAAGGCATTTTTGCCCACAGGACTGCCGCATACTGGATGTTTTTCCCTTTTCACACCTTTCTTTGTAAACTCTAGAAACCGTTGTGTGTGAAAATCCCAGTAACTGAGCAGATTGTGAAATACTCAGACCGTGTGTACCGAACGGTTCTGAATGCAATCTTTAACAGTTAACAGTCGTTGTTTTAAGTGCGGAACACACTTCAGTCTGAGTTCCCACTTGAACATATTAAGTATTCTGTCCATTTTATCATGAAATTCAAATGATAAATTCCGCTTTGACGCTCTTTAATGTGACGTGACTGATCACTGTATAGGCGCGTCGGTTCAAGAGGTGGTGCAGCGCACGAGTGAACGCGATCATCTCTTCCTAAAGAATAAACATGAATTAATATCCCTTACGGTACGTTGAGGATACATTACATACTGAAATGTATCATATGTCGTGTAATCACTCAGTTAGTGTTTCAACCGTGGAAAGACAATAAATCAGCTTGTAAACAATGTCCCGTAGCATCACATTTACCTCAGAAGTCATTCAGTGTCCACAGCTGTTACTTCACTAGAGAAATCAACTCTTTCACTGAATATATTACCTATATTAGCCTATTCATTATATTCTACTGAACCTGTTAGTGATGTCTTGTTTATTTAATGTATGTTTAAATAAATATGTCATGACAATGACACACTGTGTATAAATGATTATATTTCAACAACGAATTGGAGAAAAAAAAATAAAATAAAATAATAATAATAATAATAATAATATATATATATATATATATATATATATATATATATATATATATATATATATATATATATATATATATATATATATATATAAGATTTGGAAGTTAATGCAAAACTACCTTATGTGAAGCTTATGAGTGTTATTATATCTAAAAATAAATAGCAACTGAATTTAGGCTAATAGTTTGGGCTCTGTTCTTAACCTTTAATATTATAATGTGTAAGTAAGGGCTCCCTATATAGTTTACAGCATTATATTTAAGAAACTTTTAGTTATAATTGAATTAATTTAAGGGCAGACACAATTTTTTCAGTAAACCACTGTTGAATAAAAATAAATAAAAAGCAATTTTGTAAAACTGCTGTACCGAATCCATACCGAACCGTCAGTTTTGTGTACCGTTACACCCCTAATATAATATATATATATATATATATATATACACACAAACCCGATTCCCAAAAGGTTGGGACACTGTACAAATTGTGAATAAAAACAGAATGCAATGATGTGGAAGTTTCAAATTTCAATATTTTATTCAGAATACAACATAGATGACGTATCAAATGTTTAAACTGAGAAAATGTATCACTTTAAGGGAAAAATAAGTTGATTTTAAATTTCATGGCATCAACACAAAAAGTTGGGACAAGGCCATGTTTACCACTGTGTGGCATCCCCTCTTCTTTTTATAACAGTCTGCAAACATCTGGGGACTGAGGAGACAAGCTGCTCAAGTTTAGGAATAGGAATGTTGTCCCATTCTTGTCTAATACAGGCTTCTAGTTGCTCAACTGTCTTAGGTCTTCTTTGTGGCATCTTCCTCTTTATGATGTGTCAAATGTTTTCTATGGGTGAAAGATCTTGACTGCAGGCTGGCCATTTCAGTACCCGGATCCTTCTTCTATGCAGCCATGATGTTGTAATTGATGCAGTATGTGGTCTTGCATTGTCATGTTGGAAAATGCAAGGTCTTCCCTGAAAGAGACGACATCTGGATGGGAGCATATGTTGTTCTAGAACTTGGATATACCTTTCAGCATTGATGGTGCCTTTCCAGATGTGTAAGCTGCCCATGCCACACGCACTCATGCAACCCCATCCCATCAGAGATGCAGGCTTCTGAACTGAGCGCTGAGAACAACTTGGGCTGTCCTTGTCCTCTTTAGTCCGGATGACATGGCCTCCCAGTTTTCCAAAAAGAACTTCAAATTTTGATTGGTCTGACCACAGAACAGTTTTCCACTTTGCCAAAGTCCATTTTAAATGAGCCTTGGCCCAGAGAAAACGCCTGCGCTTCTGGATCATGTTTAGATATGGCTTCTTTTTTGACCTATAGAGATTTAGCCGGCAATGGCGAATGGCACGGTGGATTGTGTTCACCGACAATGTTTTCTGGAAGTATTCCTGAGCCCATGTTGTGATTTCCATTACAGTAGCATTCCTGTATGTGATGCAGTGCCGTCTAAGGGCCGGAGATCACGGGCATCCAGTATGGTTTTCTGTCCTTGACCCTTACGCACAGAGATTGTTCCAGATTCTCTGAATCTTTGGATGATATTATGCACTGTAGATGATGATAACGTCAAACTCTTTGCAGTTTTTCTCTGAGAAACTCCTTTCTGATATTGCTCCAGTATTTTTGGCCGCAGCATTGGGGGAATTGGTGATCCTCTGCCCATCTTGACTTCTGAGAGACACTGCCACTCTGAGAGGCTCTTTTTATACCCAATCATGTTGCCAATTGACCTAATAAGTTGTAAATTGGTCCTCAAGCTGTTCCTTATATGTACATTTAACTTTTCCGGCCTCTTATTGCTACCTGTCCCAACTTTTTTGGAATGTGTAGCTCTCATGAAATCCAAAATGATCCAATATTTGGCATGACATTTCAAAATGTCTCACTTTCAACATTTGATATGTTATCTATATTCTATTGTGAATAAAATATGTTCATGAGATTTGTAAATTATTGCGTTCCTTTTTTCCCCAACTCTTTTGGAATCGGGTTTGTAAGTTGTTATTTAGTTGGGGTTTTTTTTTGCACACAAAAACTATTCTTGTCGCTTTACTGTTATATTGAAAGGACTAAAACTTGTTGTGTGAACACGGGAACAAAACAAAACTGACAAATGAGCACTGTCACAGAACAAGGACAAGCTATCCGCTTAAGTTGTGACGTAAGGAACGTCGTTTCTGGGTACAAGCCTCAACTCATTTCACTTGAGAATGCCATTGACGGCCGTTTATGAGCGCTATTTACTCATATTAACATCAAACATTTTAAAAAGTTAAACATTTTAAATACTTACAGTCTAAACAACAGTCTCTGTGCTCACAACGTCACAGACCTTAATATTTTAACGATTTATAAAAGATGAATCACTGTCTGGAATTTTGGTATGGAGATAAAGGTTATGATTATACTTTTTTTTTTTGTTTTTTTTTTTTTTTTTTTTTTAGTAGTAGTAGTAGTAGTATTACACCACATTGTGTGTGTATATTAGCACCATTTGTTGTTTTTCTTGTGGTATGAGAGCATTTGGACCCACAGCTATTATACAGCTAAAACTCTGTCATCATTTACTGACTCTCAAGTTCCAAACCTGTATGAGTTTCTTTCTTCTGTTGAATAAGAGATGAAGAATGTTTGAAGAATGTTGGTAATCAAACAGTGGACAGTAGTATCGACTTTTTCCCTAATATGGAAGTCAATGGGTGCTGTTCTTCAAAATCTCTTCTTTTGTGTTCAACAGAGAAACATACAGGTTTGGAACAACTTAAGTGTGAGTAAATGATGACATAAATTTCATTTTTGGGTGAACTATCCCTTTAAATTATATGTTTTCCTATCAGTTCTAAAAAAAAAAAAATAACAATAAATAAAATACTTTTACCTTTAAAGAATAAGATGTTAAAGAATAAACAACTTTAATGGAGTCAGATTAATTATGTTGCAGTCAGATAAATAACCGAATATGCATATCATGCTTCATCTGCTTTTTGTCACGATTATTAGTGCAAAATAGCAGCAAAAGCTTGCAGCCTTATGGATGTGACTTTATTCACCCAATATATTCTCACCTACATTATTTCTTAAATTTAGTGTTTATATTTTACTTTTTCCCCGCCATTAACAGAATTTTCTGGCTTTCCGTGTTTTTCTCTTATACAGTAGGGTCAGCTAAGACACATCTTCTGAAAGAGTACAGAATCTTCTGATCAAAACACATGAGAAAAAGAAGCAGAAACAAGCAATATATTTAAGTAGATGCATATGTAAAATAACATGATCATCAACTTTAAACAGCATACATATATACTGTTCAGGCATAACATTATGACCACTGACAGGTGAAGTGAATAACACTGATTATTTCCTCTTCACGGCATCTGTTAGTGAGTGGGATATATTAGGCAGCAAGTGAACATTTTGTCCTCAAAGTTGATGTGTTAGAAGCAGGAAAAATGGGCAAGCGGAATAATTTGAGCCAGTTTGACAAGGGACAAATTGTTATGGCTAGACGACTGGGTCAGAGCATCTCCAAAACTGCAGCTCTTGTGGGGTCTTCCTGGTCTGCAGTGGTCAGTATCTATCATAAGTGCTCCAAGGACGGAACAGTGATGAACCGGCGACAGGGTCATGGGTGGCCAAGGCTCACTGATGCACGTGAGAAGTGGAAAGCACCAACAGTGGGCACATGAGCATCAGAACTGGACCACGGAGCAATGGAAGAAGGTGGCCTGGTCTGATGAATCACATTTTCTTTTACATCATGTGGATGTCCGGGTACGTGTGCGTCGCTTACCTGGGGAACATATGGCACTAGGATGCACTATGGGAAGAAGGCAAGCCGACAGTGGCAGTGTGATGTTTGGGCAATGTTCTGCTGGGAATCCTTGGGTCCTGCCATCCATGTGGATGTTAGTTTGACACATATCACCTACATTGTGCAGACCATGTGCACACTTTCATGGAAACATTCCCTGGTACTCCTTGGTGGCTGTGGCTCTTTCAGCAGGATAATGCGCCTGCCACAAAGCAAAAATGGTTCAGGAATGGTTTGAGGAGCACAACAACGAGCTTGAGGTTTTGACTTGGCCTCCAAATTCCCCAGATCTCAATCCAATCGAGCATCTGTGGGATGTGCTGAACAAACAAGTCCGATCCATGGAGGCCTCACCTCACAACTTACAGGACTTAAATGATCTGCTGCTAACATCTTGGTGCTAGATACCACAGGACACCTTCAGGGGTCTAGTGGAGTCCATGCCTTGACAGATCTTGACTGTTTTGGCAACAAAAGGGGGACCAACACAATATTAGTAATAAAAAAAGTGATAATGTTTTGCCTGATCGGTGTAAATCAGAACTGCAGAATGTTATTGAATGAAATGTCGACCCAGGACAAGGTTTAGGACTGTGAAGCTTTGGGGGTGTTGATGGACTCCATCTACTCCATCTGTGTTTTGATCATCGTTCTGAATCCCATCTGGATGTATTATTTGACAAAATCTCAGCTTTTTACTCAAAATGTTGCTTTTTTTATGCAAACTTGCCTACATCCAAGTGCTGATAAAAAAAGACTGCATGAAGCTAGAATATTTTTTGTTTAAAAGCAAAGGCTTTTGTTCTTTCTTTTGATATATTGCCCATTCATATATTCATACAACAAAATATTCTGGGGACCATGAAACCTTTATAAAAATGATCAAAAATGCTGGCAACTTAATAAAAATAAATAAATAAATAAATAAATAAATAAATAAAAAACACGGGCGGGGAAAGAGTTAAAGTACTTCTTTTTTTGTTTGTGTATTTCGAATAAGAGTACAGCAGAGGTTAAAAGGATATTCACCTTCCCTGCTGGGCACTTGCGTCAGTAGAAACGTTAAAGTTCTTCACTGTTGCTTTAGGGCAGGGTAGAGAGTCGTTCTGAAGCAGCCCTGAGATATCTGGATTGGTACATAACATTTATAAAGATGTTCTCAGAAAGTGAGACACAATGGAAATATCATTCATGCCCAGTTGAATCATTGTCATAATTCTAATAGCATCCAGTTTGCTCTTAATACAGCAGCTTAATTTGTTCTCTGAGGTTACGTCACAAATCCTACCTTGCATGGTGAAGAGAAGTATGATGTCACCACCCTTGATAAACTCTCTTCTAGCGAGATCATCTTTTGTTAGGAGCACTAATTTGGCAGAATTGCCCACAAATACAGACTCATCGCCGATGTTGATTTGGCACCCAATGTTTTGAGGACTGTCCCAGTAATGCCTGCCTGTTAGAACAAAACATGGCTTTTAAAATAACCCCAGAAGCTACAGATAATAAGTAAAATGTTGCATATAAACACATGACAAATGACAACAAAATTATCAGATTGCATTAAAGATCTAACCATCATAAATCAATTTAGGGTCAGTGGTGATGCTTTGCTCAAAGGACATGCGCTTCTGTATGTGTGGATTCTGGTCAAGGATCTGGACGGATATTTGTCTCCATCGACAAGGCCACTGCAACTGGTCATCATATGTACCAGATACCAAATAAACATCTGTTGAAAGTTGATTTCTGTACACATTTAACTTAGCCCCAAAGCGATAACCATCACTGGAGTAATACAGTGGACTCGTCAAAGTGCGCGGCCCACTGTTCAATTCCTTCTCAAAGTCCCTTATCTGCCATGTGTGAGGACACTCTGTCTCTGAAACATTGATATCATCCAGTGAGAAGCCTCCGCTGGAGTTTCCAGCTCCTTTGCGACCTTCAAATACAACTTGGAAAGATTTATTGGCATTCAGTGGCACATGATGTAGCTTCCAGTAATTACCAGGGGTTTCTGCAAGAAATGAAGCAGTTAGTTATACAGCCTATATGACTTGTAGTATGTAAAGATCTTCAGGAAGAGACAGACCTCTGATCTGATCCATAAGTCTGAGAGTTCCTCTGCTGTCTGCTTCATTCTGGTACTCTCGGATCCAGATGTTGAGCTGGTCAGACTCATTTCCGCTGTGATAGTAGTAGAACTGCAGGCACTGGACTTTGCAGTCTCTTGTAGGGGTCAGTGTCTTGCTCTCCAATCTGGCTGCATCTCCCTCGTTTCTGTCCTCAGTGTTGAAGTGCATGAAAAAAGACGTCCCTGCAGGCACGAAAACAGGTGTGTAGTTTGGGGAACTGGATCATACAGTGACTGCAACTGTGGATGGAAGTGAAGTGCATTTCTTTTTGGCAATGAAAATGAGTAAAATGTATCAGCAGATACTTTCCATTCATTAACTGACTGTAATTGAACTCACCATTCTGCTCTTTGCCCAAGTAGGAGTGGTCAGTCACACTAATGCCAATCACTGACCTCACTCTCTGCCAGCCATAATCAGCAGCAGAACGGATGCTCATCTGACACAGAGATTCATCATCAAAACTACAGTGGTCAAGGAAGGAGATGGAGGAATCTGTAATGCAAACAAACAAACACTGAGACAAAATCAATTCAATTTCAATTCGTCACAATGGTCCTTGCTCTCCCTGGCATCAAATATTGGTCCGTTTGAGATATTCAGTAACTACCAAAATTCATTTTAGTCTTACATTGAATCCACAAATATAAAAGAAAACATTAAAGGCCACAAATGAACACTGTCAAATACTCACTGCATTTATAGAGTGCGTTGAGCTCAATTGCATCATATTCACTCATTTCCAGTAGTTGTCCGATCACATCTTGTAACTCGGGATGCTTGGTATTAATTGTGGATCCATTACCATTGCTGAAGGCATTTTTATCAAAATGCATTACAGAGTAATAATCATATAGGGTGCCTTGAGTGGGGGACAAGTTCTCACTGGATTTATTCAAATAACTCTCAGACCCTGAAAATAAATACAATAGCTATTCATAAGGAACGGCCCATTTTCTGTAAGTGATCTTTTTAATAATAACACATTAATTTAACGATTATTTTACAATGTAAATTCATAATAAAATATGTCAACCTTTCATGATGTTTTCATATCTGATTGTCAAATGATCATCTCGATCATATCTTGTGTGCTCGTGGTAGAATCCCAGTGCATGGAGAAACTCATGCTCAACAATGGCTTTTATTCCACAGCCATCTCCAATGGAAAGAGTCTGGGCTCCAGGAGATGTGCGTCCGATATATGACCAACACCTGCAAAATGAATCAGTGTCATGGTGTGTTTGGGGTTTGTTCATGTTTCATGTTCTCTGTCAGGTTTCCTGGTTGTCATGTGATTCCCATGCCCTCATGTGTTCTTGTGTCGTCATGTCATTGGTTCATTGTTTGATCATTGTTCACAGGTGTCCCTTGTCTAGTCATTAGTCTTTGTGTATTTAAGCCCTCATGTTTGCCATAGTCCTTGTCGAGTACGGTTTCTGTTCATATGTTGCTCACTTGGGATTTATAACTAAAACTGCACTTGGGTTCCAAAACCTTGCCTCCAGTGGACTCTTGTGACAGTCAGATATATCGGCACATTCACACAACACCCAGTCGGATACAGCTACCAGTCAAATTATATTGCTTACATGTTTACAAAAATAATAGTTCTCTCTTCAATTCCTGAAGACGAGCGGTTCTCCAGTATGTTGGTGTGACAGCGCGTTCCAGCAATCTCACATTGCCTGCCTGCTGATCTATGCAGCGATCTGCAACCGCTGTGTGTGTGTTTCCCTGGGCGGGAAACAACACTTCTGCAGAGCTTTCCTCTCACAAAAAGAGCTTGTGTGTGGCACGTCTTTTTAAAGATGTCTTGCCTGTGCACTTCTGGGTGTGGTCGATCTCTGTTGCCATCTGATGGGCACAATCACTGCTTGACATGTTTGGGCTTACAGCATGCTCAAGCAGCGTTTGTGGATGAGTCATGTTCTTACTGCAGGAATATGACCATTGCGATTGTTGTGGTTGAGACTCAATGACCTCTGTAAAAGAGAGAGAGTCCCCTCTGCCACACCCCAATCTACCGTCTCTGCGAGAGATGGTACTTTGGCTGGTGGCCAGGGTGACCTGAGGGTTACGGTGTGGAATAAAGCCCCCGACGATTATTCCTCGGGCCACACCCCCCTCTCGCACACCACTACCCACGAGTGGTCAGACTGAAGCCCCTCCTGCCCCACACGAGGAGCAAACACACTGGATCACTGCTACTCTCCGTTTAAGAACGCCTATAAAGCGCGGTCACTTCCAGCGTTTGGCAAATCGGATCATGCCGCCATTTTCCTCACTCCCGAATACAAACAAAAGCTCCTCCAGGAACCCCCGGTGAGGCGGGAAGTTAAGCGTTGGTCACCCCATTCAGAGACCGCGCTACAGGCAGCTCTGGGCGATGTGGATTGGGACATGTTCCGAGCGAGTTCAGCTGGACGTAAGCGAGTTCACAGCGTGGCGCTTTGCTTCATCAACACGCTTACAGAGCAAGCCACGCAAACAATAACAATAACGTCCTTCTCAAATCAGAAACCGTGGGTGGACAATTCAATCCGCAGCGGCAGTGAACGCACGCACTGCTGCTTACAACGCCGGTCTCCATTCAGGGAATATGAATGAATACAGATCGTCCTGCTATGCTCTCAGACGAGCAGTTAAAGCCGCAAAACTCCGTTATAAAGACCGAGTGGAGTCTCATTTCCAACTCAACGACTCGCGGCGCATGTGGCAAGGTCTGAGGTCCATCTGCTCCTTTGGATCTAAATCCTCTGCAGAGGTGAGCGCTGATCCGTTGCTTGTGAACGAGTTAAACTCTTTCTATGCTCGCTTTGACTGTAACCGCGGCAACGCGACTCCGCCAAGTGGCGCGTTAGAGGAAATTACTCAGAGCAGCAACAATCACGTGATCTCTGTCTCGGAGGATGAAGTTCGGAGAGCACTCAAGCGTGTGGACGTCAGGAAAGCTGCTGGGCCGGATGGTATTTCAGGTCGTGTTCTGCGGTCCTGTGCTGATCAGCTCACCGGGTTGTTTACATCCATCTTTAATGAGTCCCTCGCTACATCTGTGGTCCCCACCTCCTTCAAAAAATCCACCATCATCCCTGTCCCTAAGAACAGTAAACCCTCTTGCCTAAATGACTATCGTCCAGTGGCTCTCACGTCTATAGTCATGAAGGTCTTTGAGAGACTCATTAAAAACACCATTTGCGCCTTCATTCCTGACACTTTGGACCCTCTTCAGTTTGCCTATCGTCCCAATAGATCGACTGAAGATGCCATCTCTCATGTCCTCCACTCCTCCCTCACTCACATCGACAGCAAAAGTGGGAACTACGTAAGACTGCTATTTATTGACTATAGCTCAGCCTTTAACACCATAGTTCCCACCAAGCTAACTCCAAACTCCTGGATCTCGGCCTGAATCCTTCTCTCTGCCACTGGATTGAGGACTTCCTCACTGGCAGGCCTCAGGTGGTGAGAATAGGCCAGTCCACCTCCACCTCCATCTCCCTGAGTGTGGGAGCTCCACAGGGCTGTGTCCTGAGCCCCTGCTCTACTCTCTCTACACGCATGACTGTTTGTCCACACACAGCTCCACCTCTATCATCAAATTTGCTGATGATACTGTTGTCCTGGGCCTCATTTCCAACAACAATGAGACGGCATACTTGGACGAGGTGGAGCATCTAACATCATGGTGCCAGGACAACTGTCTCTCTCTGAATGTTGGCAAGACCAAAGAAATGATTGTGGACTTCAGGAAGAGACAGCAACGGACATACCCCCTCATGATCAGCGGGTCACCAGTAGAGAGAGTGAGCAGCTTCAAGTACCTGGGAGTAAACATCTCCGAGGACCTGACCTGGACTGCTCACATTCAGACACAGGTGAAAAAGCCAGGCAAAGACTGTACCACCTGCGCCAGCTGAGGAAATTCAGGGTTTCACCAGCTATCCTGAAAACTTTCTATTTAGGGGCGATAGAAAGTGTTTTAACTCAGTGCATCACAGCGTGGTATGGGAACAGCACCAGTCATGACCGCAAAGCCCTGCAAAGAGTCGTGCGCTTATCCGAGCGTATCTCAGGGTCAGCTCTCCCGTCTCTGCAGGACGTCTACACCAAACGCTGCAAAGGTAGAGCTACCAAGATCATCAAGGACTCTAATCACCCTGCAAACCCTCATTTCACGCTGCTACCATCTGGTAAGCGCTTCCGAAGCCTGATGGCCAAAACTGAGAGACTCAGGAGGAGCTTCTTCCCCCAGGCCATCAGACTCCTGAACTCAGTCACTTAACATCACGTGACTTCACGTCAGGATAAACATCGATACACTGACATTGCACTGCACTTTCTGTTCTCATTGTTACTGTGTAACAACCTGTCATAAACCTGTTTGCACATTATACTCTTTATACATTTGTTAACCACATATTTATAAGTCTACAGTTTACTCACTGCAAAGTCTACTTCAATTATTTTATTCCACTTTATCCTTATTTGTTACCTTTTTTCTCTTGACTTGATTATTTATAATTCTACAGATATAGACATATATATATATATATATATATATATATATATATATATATATATATATATATATATATATATATATATATATATATATATATATATATATATATATATATATATATATATATATATATAGAGAGTACTTTTTTTTATATCCTATTTCTATTATAATTTCTTCCTTGTGTTTTTAACTGTGAATTTGCACTGTCCATGGAGCGGACCTGTTTACATTTCACTGCCGGTTGTATATTCTGTATATAACTGTGTATGTGACAAATAAAACTCTTGAATCTTGAAGCAGTCAGAAGCATCTGAGGTCGCTTCATGCCGTTCACATCCCGGGAGACCTGAATTGTGCAGCCAACGAGCTCTCACAATTTCAGCCACTTCCTGGAGAATGGAGACTCCATCCCTAGACGGTTCAGCTGATTTGGGAACAGTTTGGTGACGCACAGGTAGATCTGTTTGCCTCCCACGACTCTTCCCATTGCCACTTGTTTTACTCCCTGACCGAGGGAAACCTCAGAACAGATGCACTAGCACACAGCTGGCCACGGGGCCTCCACAGGTATGCGTTTCCCCCAGTGAGCCTTATTGCACAGACACTGTGCAAGAACAGGTAGGACAAGGAACAGATCCTTTTGGTTGCCCCATATTGGCCTGGCCAGAACTAATTCACCGAACTCATTCTCCAGGTGGTGGCTACCATCCCTTCTGCAAGGGCTTTGTCCATGAGACAAGCCTATGCTTTGAAGTGGAACCTCTTCATCATATGGTGTTCTTCTCGCTGAGAAGACCCCTGGAAATGCCCGATCGGGTCCATGCTCTCTTTCCACCCTGAAGGTTTATGTGGCCACTATCTCTGCGTACCACGACCTTGTGGAGTCAAAAACGGTCAGCACGACCTGGTCATCAGGTTCCTGATGGGGGCTAGGAGAATAAATCCTCCTCGCTCTCCTTCTCCATTTTCTCTTAACCTTTTGGGACCTTGCAGTGGTCTTATCTGCCCTGCAGATAGCTCCCTTTGAGCCTTGCGATCAGTGGAGCTTAAGTTCCTGTCTATGAAGACAGCGCTCCTGGTCGCTTTGGCCTCCATCAAAAGGGTAGGGTACCTGCAAGCAAAGTTCCCCATTCCTCAACTGGTTTCATCCCATCCGAGCTTCTCTTCAGCCGACAACCCCACAGCCTCCTGGATGTGGCGAAGGAAACCTGGGAGCGACAGCCTGCAGCCCATCGCTCCAGTCTGGCATTGTCATGTTGGAAAATGTAAGGTCTTCCCTGAAAGAGACAATGTCTGGATGGGAGCATATGTTGTTCTAGAACTTAGATATACCTTTCAGCATTGATGGTGCCTTTCCAGATTCTGAACTGAACTTCTGAACTGAGCGCTGAGAACAACTTGGGTTGTCCTTGTCCTCTTTAGTCCGGATGACATGGCTCCCAGTTTTCCAAAAAGAACTTCAAATTTTGATTGGTCTGACCACAGAACAGTTTTCCACTTTGCCACAATCCATTTTAAATGAGTCTTGACCCAGAGAAAACGTCTCGGTTACGTATGTAACCCTCGTTCCCTGAAGGAGGGAACGGAGACGCCACGTCAGAGTACCGACGAATAGGAATCTCGCTCGCGAGAGCCAATCTACTTCGAGTGTAACTAAAACGAGCCAATGCACATTGGCATGCAATGATTGCACCAGGTGCTCATGCCACGCTGTGCGGGTATAAATGAGACACAGGTGATTGCATCAAATTAGCCTTTTGCTGAGGAGCCGAGTAGGTAGGCAGGCACCCCAGCAGGGTACAGAGGACATGGCGACGGGACGTGGCGTCTCCGTTCCCTCCTTCAGGGAACGAGGGTTACATACGTAACCGAGACGTTCCCATTCAGTCGGTCACTCTCGACGCCACGTCGGAGTACCGACGAATAGGAATCCCTACCAAAGTGCCATGGCCTCTGCCCCCTTCCAGTGCCCAGTGTGAGCCGCCTGAGCTCTCTTACCTGATGAGACGGGGCTCACACCAGGAAGTCCATCACTGCTGTTCCGCATGACCCTGTTCAGTGATTATTGGATGACACTGGGAAAGCGTGCCCTAGAAAAGGGGCCGCTGCGGAGCCCACATCGTACCCCGGAGGAGTTATGTGGAGTACAAAGCTGAGCCGTAGCCCGCAAGGGAGGAGGGGGCTCAGTCCCGGTGACGGGAAGGCTCTCCCAAGGGAAAGACACGGGCTTCCCGTAGGAGCGACCGTGGAAGAAAATATGGGATCCCCGTAGGGTCACTCATATAACCCCAGCCCATTACCGGTTCTCAAGGATTCAGCGGCAAGGGGCCTGATGCCCCGACGTTCCGCGACGTCCAGCACCGAGGGTGATGGAGGACTCACAGAGTTTGCTTCTGGAGAATAAGAGCGCCGGAGCGCAGCAAGCCGACAAGAGCCGGGGCCTCTCAGTGCTTCTACCCGTTTGAGGTGAGAACACAGGAGGAGACCGGCTCTACACGTAGGCTATAAAATCTAACGAACGTGTTGGGTGTCGCCCCAGCCCGCAGCTCTACAGATGTCCCCCAGGAGGATGCAACACCTCTAGTAGAGTGTGCTCGCACCCTGAGCGGACAGGGCACACCTTGTGCTTGGTAAGCCAAGGTGATGGCATCCACTATCCAGTGGGCCATCCTCTGCTTGGAGACAGCCTTCCCCTTCTGCTGGCCTCCGTGACAGACAAAGAGCTGATCTGAGGTTCTGAAGCTTTGAGTTCTATCCACGTAGATCCGCAGAGCGCGGACGGGACAGAGCAAAGCTAGGGCTGGGTCTGCCTCCTCCGGGGGCAGCGCTTGCAGGTTCACCACCTGGTCCCTGAAGGGAGTGGTAGGAACCTTGGGCACATAGCCAGGCCGGGGCCTTAGTACCACGTGGGTATTACCCGGCCCGAACTCTAGGCACGATTCGTCGACCGAAAATGCCTGCAGGTCCCCTACCCTCTTGATGGAGGCCAATGCAGCCAACAGCAAAGTCTTCATAGACAGAATCTTTAGCTCTGCTGACTGCAAAGGCTCGAATGGGGCATTCTGGAGTGCTCGGAGCACCAGAGCAAGAACCCAAGAGGGTATGGAGGGGGGTCGAGGAGGATTTAACCGTCTCGCCCCCCTAAGGAACCTGACGACCAGGTCGTGCTTCCCAACCGACTTACCTTCTACGTGGTCGTGATAGGCGGATATAGCAGCAACATAGACCTTGAGGGTGGAGGGTGACAGCCTACGCTCCAACCCTTGTTGCAGGAAGGAAAGCACAGACGCGATCGAACATCTTCGGGGGTCCTCTCGGCGAGAAGAACACCACTCGACGAACAGGCTCCACTTCGAGGCGTAAGCTTGTCTTGTAGCTTGCAACCTCCTGTTGCTTGTACGGCGCCACCAACAGGAGCTGCTCCTCGTCCTCCCTGACCTTGCACAGTGTCTGTGCAAGTAGGCTCACTGGGGGAAACGCATATTTGCGCAGCCCCTGGGGCCAGCTGTGCGCAAGGGCATCCGTGCCGAGTGTACCCTCGGTCAGCGAATAGAACCACTGGCAGTGGGACGTTTCTGGGGAAGCAAACAGGTCGACCTGTGCCACCCCGAACTGTCTCCCGATCAGCTGAACCACCTGGGGGTGGAGTCGCCACTCCCCTGGGAGCGCAGCTCGTGAGAGCTCGTCGGCCACACGGTTGCGCACACCAGGGACATGAATGGCCTGAAGCGACCTCAGACACTTCTGACTCCAGAGGAGGAGATGGCGGGCGAGTTGCGACATGCGACAGGAGCGCAGACCACCTTGTCGGTTGATATACGCAACGGTCGCAGTGTTGTCCGTGCGGACCAGTACATCTTTGCCCCGTAACCGCCCTTTGAGGCAGCTCAGAGCAAGATGTACTGCTAGCAACTTGAGGCAATTGATGTGCCAATGCAGGTGCGGGCCCATCCAAACCCCTGACACTGCATGCCCGTTGTACGTGGCTCCCCAGCCCATGGCGGAGGCATCCGTGAAAACCACAGCATGCCTGGACACCTGTTCCAGGGGCACTCCAGCCCGAAGGAACGAGGGGTCGGACCACAGACTGAAGGACTGGCGACAGGCCGGTGCGATGCTCACCCGGTGAGTGCCGCGTTGCCACGCCCATCTCGGGACTCGGCCGTGTAGCCAATGCTGAAGCGGTCTCATATGAAGCAGGCCGAGCGGCGTTACTGCTGCCGCGGCTGCCATATGCCCCAGGAGCCTCTGAAACTGTTTCAGTGGAACCGCCATCCTGCCTTGAAACGTGTTCAGGCAGTTCAGCATCGACTGGACACGCTCTTCTGTGAGGCGTGCTGTCCGCTGGACCGAATCCAACTCCATACCGAGAAAAGAGATCCTCTGCACGGGGGTGAGTTTGCTCTTTTCCCAGTTGACCCGAAGACCCAACTGGCTGAGGTGTCTGAGCACCAGGTCCCTGTGTTCGCACAACTGATCCCTGGACTGTGCTAGAATGAGCCAGTCGTCGAGATAGTTGAGGATGCGAACGCCCCATTCTCTCATGGGCACGAGGGCCCCCTCCATGACTTTCGTGAAGACACAGGGGGACAGGGCCAGCCCGAAGGGCAGGACTTTGTACTGATATGCTCGACCCTCGAACGCAAAGCGCAGAAATGGCCTGTGTTGAGGAAGGATCGAGACATGAAAGTACGCGTCCTTCAGGTCGATCGCTGCAAACCAATCTTGGGGACGGATGCATTCGAAAATGCGTTTCTGCGTGAGCATCTTGAACGGTAGCTTGTGGAGGCTCCGATTCAGGACTCGCAGGTCCAAGATTGGCCGTAACCCACCGGTTTTCTTGGGTACAATGAAGTACGGGCTGTAGAAGCCGGTCTTCATATCGGCTGGAGGACCGGCTCTATCGCGCCCTTCGCCAGCAGGACAGCGATCTCCGCGACGCAGGACATGGGCATCTGTGGCATTCACCGAAGTGAAGCGGACGCCCTTGAACCTGGGGGGGCGCCGGGCGAACTGAATCGCGTAGCCGAGCCTGATGGTCCGAATGAGGGACCGTACAAGCAGGACCATAGGGACCACCGGCGTACCCACCGTGGGGCAGCGAGGTGGAATGCAGGTACCGGACTGGGGCGGCTGTCTCGTGGAGGCGGCCCGCAGCGAGGTGAGAGTGTGTCGTGCAACACTTACCTGATTCCACAGGTGGGCAGCAGGAACATGAGGGGGTTGTCCACTGCTGCCCGCTGGCGAAGAGGGAGGATGAGTGTGGTCCAGCGTTTTACCGGCCACAACTCTCCGAGCCCCCTGCAGACCCGGAGATGGAAGGAACTGCTCTTGTGTTGAGAATTTGGGTACAACAGAAACAAAATGGAACACAAGATTCTCCTCCCGGCCCTCCACCGGGGGATGGAGCGGTGTGGTCACCATCTCCAGAAGAGCAGTCCTGCAAGGCTGCTGCTGTGGCGCGGGAGCGGAGGCAGACGCAGGCGGCCGCCCTCGGCGATGAGCAGGCTGAGGCGCTGCCGGCGGCGGGGTGGAGACAGCAGCTGACCGCCGTGGCAGAATGTGACTGACCGCCTCAGTCTGCTTCTGTGCGGCTGAGAACTGCTGGGCGAAGTTCTGGGCCGTGTCGCCGAAGATGCCAGTCTGGGAGACGGGTGAGTTAAGGAACCTGACTTTGTCGGTCTCCCTCATGTCCGCCAGACACAGCCAGAGGTGGCGTTCCTGGACCACCATAGTGGACATCGCACGACCCACGGCCCGCGCCGTAACCTTCGTCGCACGAAGCGCGAGGTCCGTTGCGGTTCTCAGTTCCTGGAGAACTGCGGGATCGTGACCACCCTCGTGCAAGGTCTTCAGAGCCGGGGCCTGATGGACCTGCAACAACGCCGTAGCGTGTAAAGCGGAGCCTGCCTCTCCACAAGCAAGGTAGGCCTTCCCGATCAGATCGGATGAGTACCTACAGGCCCCGGAGGGAAGACACGGGTGTATCCCTTTGCAGGTCCGCCATCGAGGGTGGTGAGGGTGGTGAGGGAGGAGGATCCACTAGGCCGGTTTCAGGCAGTAAAAGGTGCCGTCCATGACCTCGTGAGCTCCTCGTGCACCTCCGGGAAAAAAGGCACCAGGGTGGGGCGCTGAGAACCAGCACGGGCCACCCCGAGAAACCAATCATCCAGCCTTGAGGGTTCGGGACATGGTGGAGGGTTCCACACGAGCCCGACTCTCTCGGCGGCCCGGGCAAGCATAGCCATCATCTCCGGATCAGTATCGGGCACAGCGGGTCTACCCGGAGGAGCCCACTGCGCCGACACATCCTCTCCAGAGAGTTCTGACCCTCCCTCCGATGCAGCGATGGACATCTGGTCCTCAAGGGGAGCCCCAAAGGATACGGATGGTGCACATCTCGTGGACGGCCCACCGCGCTCCAATGGCAGCTCTACTGGCTGCGGAGTGCGAGAGGGATGAGGGTTCCCCGGGGGTTGGTTCCCTGGGGGAAACGCGCTCACCGTAACCCTCAAATCAGCCGGGCTACTGCCTGAAGTAACTCTCTGAGGAGAGTTAGATCGCGGCAGAGGCACAGAGGCTCCGCCTCTGCGAGACGGAGCCGCGATCGCAACTCCGAGATGGTCATGTTCCCGCAGTGAGAACATGATTCATCCACCAGCGCTGCCTCAGCGTGCTGAACGCCCAAACACGAGATACAGCGCTGATGACCATCCCTCGGTGACAGGAAACCACCGCATCCAGAAACACACAGATAGAATGTCATCTTGAAAAAGACGCAAGCTCTATCTGTGTAAGCTCTTTCAGAAGGACGCTCACCTTGGTGCTGAAGCACGCAGGGGGAGGGGTCGCGGCGACACCGTCAGGGATAGTGCAGCCTGACGTGCGCGCTCTCTCACACGAAGGCGCTCTCTTACCAGCCGTGGGAACGGCTTTTTAGCGCTCTCCACCTAGCGCGCCGAACCAGCTGTGAGAACAGCCTTTGTGATTGTTCTGTTCAAACAACAAAGAGAGATGATCGGAAAACCACACGACCCGCTGCTGTGCCGTCACACCAACACCGAATGAAGAGATCGCTTCAAAGGCGGCTTCCGTCTTCAGTCAGGACTGCGAAGTAAGGAGTGATATCTGTAGTAACCATCTACCACTCGGCTCCGAAGCAAAATGCTAATTTGATGCAATCACCTGTCTCATTTATACCCGCACAGCGTGGCATGAGCACCTGGTGCAATCATTGCATGCCAATGTGCATTGGCTCGTTTTAGTTACACTCGAAGTAGATTGGCTCTCGCGAGCGAGATTCCTATTCGTCGGTACTTCGACGTGGCGTCGAGAGTGACCGACTGAATGGGAACACCTGTGCTTCTGGATCATGTTTAGATATGGCTTCTTTTTTGACCTATAGAGTTTTAGCCGGCAACGGCGTATGGCACGGTGGATTGTGTTCACCGACAATGTTTTCTGGAAGTATTCTGAGCCCATGTTGTGATTTCCATTACAGTAGCATTCCTGTATGTGATGCAGTGCCATCTAAGAGCCCGAAGATCACGGGCATCCAGACCTTGACCCTTACGCACAGAGATTGTTCCAGATTCTCTGAATCTTTGGATGATATTATGCACTATAGATGATGATAACTTCAAACTCTTTGCAGTTTTTCTCTGAGAAACTCCAGTATTTTTGGCCGCAGCATTGGGGGAATTGGTGATCCTCTGCCCATCTTGACTTCTGAGAGACACTGCCACTCTGAGAGGCTCTTTTTATACCCAATCATGTTGCCAATTGACCTAATAAGTTGCAAATTGGTCCTCCAGCTGTTCCTTATATGTACATTTAACTTTTCTGGCCTCTTATTGCTACCTGTCCCAACTCTTTTGGAATGTGTAGCTCTCATGAAATCCAAAATGAGCCAATATTTGGCATGACATTTCAAACTTTCTCACTTACAACATTTGATATGTTATCTATATTCTGTTGTGAATAAAATATGTTTATGAAATTAGTAAATTATTGCAGTCTATTTTCATTCACAATTTGTACAGTGTCCCAACTTTTTTGGAATCGGGTTTGTAAAAACAATTGTCACTATTGTCAGTATTTTGAATAATATTGTGAAACTGACATGCCAACTCCAAATTTGCTTTGTAAAATGTAAATGCTGAACTAGGAATTAATTTGTGCATGGCTGTACTAACAAGAAAAACACAAAACCTAAATAAACAGATGAGAATGCAAGACAACAGAAAACTGACGGATGTCTAAACTATCTAAACCTGTGTCATTGATGCCAAACAGCTCATCATATGACTGGATTTTAGGCATTTGACAAATGTTTGTTAAACGTGGAACTGCAGTAATATGATGTGATTTGCAGATAAATATGATTTGAAATGACTTCCCAAGTTAATAGTAGTTACTAAAATGTTGATGCATTACTCATTTGTTCCTGTGTAGTTATGTATTAATGATGGAACAGTATTCTAAAGTGTTAGCGGAAATGTGTCCAAAATTTTGACTGGGAGTTAATTAATCCAATTATTTCACAGCGACCACAGCGTGGTATGGGAACAGCACCAGTTATGACTGCAAAGCCCTGCAAAGAGTCGTGCGCTTATCCGAGAGTATCTCAGGGTCAGCTCTCCCGTCTCTGCAGGACGTCTACACCAAACGCTGCAAAGGTAGCGCTACTAAGATCATCAAGGACTCTAATCACCCTGCAAACCCTCATTTCACGCTGCTGCCATCTGGTAAGCGCTTCCGAAGCCTGATGGCCAAAACTGAGAGACTCAGGAGGAGCTTCTTCCCCCAGGCCATCAGACTCCTGAACTCAGTCACCTAACATCACGTGACCATCGATGCACTGACATTGCACTGCACTTTCTGTTCTCGTTGTTACTGTGTAACAACCTGTTATAAACCTGTTTGCACATTATACTTCTTTGTACATTTGTTAACCACATACTTATAAGTCTACAGTTTACTCACTGCACAGTTTACTCCACTTATTTTATTCCACTTCTTTATTTTTTTATTTTTTTTTCTACTTGACTTGATTATTTATAATTCTACAGATATACATATATATATATATATATATATATATATATATATATATATATATATATATATATATATATATATATATATATATATATATATATAGTATTTTTTTATTCTATTTCTATTATAATTTCCCCCTTGTGTTTTTAACTGTGAATTTGCACTGTCCATGGAGCGGACCTGTTTACATTTCACTGCCGGTTGTATATTCTGTATATAACTGTGTATGTGACAAATAAAACTCTTGAATCTTGAATCTATTTCACTCTACAGATTCAGTATAGCATAGGCCATATCAAAACAATCTATAATATATTACTAACCCTTCACGGCTGTCCACAGAGATGTAAAACTCTTCTGCTGCTCTGGGCTTAAAGTCAATGCATGATTTCAGTCTGAACTGCTCAAAGGCTCTCAAAATGACTCCTCTGTAGTTCATACCTATAACCAAAAACAAAACTGAGTGTAAAACAATATAAATGTTACATTAAATATTTAAAAGTGAGAAATCGGAACTCTTACTGAGATTTACACTCAGCTCATAGGGGACGGGAATATCCCACCAGTACTGGTTCCCTAGAATGGCACGTCCTTGCCCAGGCTTTAAAGCAGATCATTTTAAGAAAGATAATGCCTAGATTATATATATATATATACACATTTACTTACATGAGCGTCGGAACCATTGTGGGACCCACTCACTTTTATTGTCTCTAAATTCAGCGCATGTCTGTCTACCTACCACTAACCGATAAACACTTATTATTAAACATGTTAGACGCTTTAGTTCCACTTTTCTAATACTTTCTTAATTTTTATGTTTGTAATTTTTTACAAATTTGTATAATTTTTATATGTGATGGGGAAAAGGGAGCAGAGCAAGAACCGCAGGTCGAATTGCATCAAAACTGTCATGCGTCTTACCCCTACATTATTGCCCCTTTACATGATTCAGTGATTTCTGTAATTTTGTCTGGCACAACCAGACGTTAAGTAATGTAAATGGCATCTACTCCAGTAAAAAAATTCTGTGAGAGGACCCATGCAATTTTTTTTTTTTTTTTTTTTTTTTTGCTTTTTGCTTCCGACACCCATAAATATGTATAGACTTTCCTCTATTTATGTATACAGACTTACCTCCATGATGTCCCCTTCTGTGAGATTTAAACCTAATTCCACAAGAGTGTTTAGTTATCTTACATGCATATATATATATATATATATATATATATATATATATATATATATATATATATATATATATATATATATATATATATATAGTCTTTGGCTCGCTAGTATTTCTACATACAAAAAGTGTGTTTAAGCCAGTTATAAATGAATTGCCATTAATTTTAATAATCCAGTGAGATTTTTGTATGCATAAAGAGTCTGACAATAGTCTCTGTGCTCCACATGGAGATCTGATCTCATCTTCATTGAGTCTGTCTGTGATTACAAGAAGAAACATAAAAAAACTGAGATGGACTAAATCCAGAAGAACTGAGGCAACGTCTCCCAGACACTTGAGGAAACCTTCCTGCAGAACTACAGGAACAGGTGTAGGAACAGATGAGGTGACCCAAGCCGTTTTAAACACAAAGGGTGCTCACCCCAAATATTGATTTGATTTAGTTAATAGAGGTTGATTCATAAATAAAAGCTATTTATGTTATTTTTGACAGCATTCTCACTTTAAAGCATTCTAATCTTTTCACAGTGCTGTAGTTCTGCAGGAAGGTTTCCTCGAGTGTCTGGGAGACGCTGCCTCAGTTCTTCTGGATTTAGCCCATCTCAGTTTCTTCATGTAATTACAGACACGGTGATGGTCAGATCAGATCATACCGGCTGCTGTCAGACTTCTTGTGCATAAAAAAATAATTAATTATTACAATTAATTGCAAAATGTATGTTTGGAAATGTAAACTGATATTTCCTACTGACACACTACAGTAGAAGATATAAATAACTGGCTTAAACACATTTTGCGTGTGAAAATACCGTGCCTAAGACTTTTGCACAGTACTGTATGTATTTGGGTCCTTGAAATACTATAATAGATTTACCTTTGTTTATATCTGGAATGCCCTTCCATTTCCCATAAATGCCTTGGATAAAATTATATTGAAGATTATATTGGAATAAGTAAAATGATAAATGAGCAATCTCCTCATCAGGCAGTAATGAACAGTTAAAACAGGGTACTAAACAGAATATTTAATCTTGCATGCTGGAAACATATTGCAATAACTTTACAAGAGATTAATGTGACTGTACTGTACTTACCAGGTGGGAACTGTGAATATGAAAACAAGACATTAAGAAAAACAGATTTAGTCTAAACAAATCAGCAGTTGTATATTGCTTTAATAATTACAATGTGGACAATTACTGTCCACTATCTAACTTACCCAAGCTGATGCATGACAAAAAGCCAAAGGCAAGCTCAGCAGAATACAAGCACATAAATGCATTGTCACTGGAAATCATAATGAACACATTTGATTGATAAAGTTTCATCTTATCACTTATTAACCTGCAAGCAATTTCAATTAAATATGCAATACACACACACACACACACACACACACACACACACACACACACACACACACACACACACACACACACACACACATTTAATAATATTAATTAATAAAGACCGTTAACTCAGAAAGTTAGAGATACATACCAGTTCCCAGTCACTAATGAGGCTTTGTGTGTTCAGATGCAAAGTGATGGTGCCTAAACTTCAGCACTACTCTAAAACACACCCTGAATCTGACTGGAAAAACTGGTTAGTCTTCAAAATTAGCACAACAGAAGTGGTTGTTATGCGTTGGCATTTTTCTGGTGGGCCAATGAACTACAAGGTTTTTTTTTTATTTTTTGTTTTTTTTACAGCATCCCATTGGTGTGTCTTGGTAATTAAAGGATACTTCAACAAAACAGCTTTAATGTAAAGCTTTAATAAAGCATAAATGTTTTATGCGTGATATAAAGTCAGGAATTGTGAGTTATGAAGTCAGAATTGTGAGATTGTTGGCTTTTTTATTTTTAATTCTGTGGTGGAAACAAGCTTCCATAGATAACAGCAGAAGTGGTCGTATAGTCTAAAGTCTCTGTGTCATATTCCTGTATCACAGGCTTTACAGCTGAACTCATTTAGCATGTTGAGTGCTGTGATAAATGTAGTATCCTGTAGATGTAATAGGCTAATGAAGTGGCATTGTTCTCATCAGATGTGTGTTGGAAAAAGTATTAAACATAAAATTGTAAAATTATTATTTTGTGAAACATCAAACATTAAATAAAAACATTTTTACACGTGTAAGTGTAAGGGTGGATCGCCTACAGTGGTTCTGACTGCAGGGTTGCCGAATGACTAAAGAAACGTTATCAGCAAGATGATAGAAAACTGTACATTTCTCGTCTTTACCACCCACTGCAGCTTATACCAACGACGGAAATAAGCGCAGTTACAATAGCTAAACATGTGGGAGAGCGTGGCTATAATGTGACTATTGTATTGCAATAGATAACACTTCAAAGTCAATACCAAATCAAAACTAGTTAGCACATCATTTGTAGTTGAAAGAATTTAATGACAAAATCTAGTTATGGTTACACTTAAAATAGTTACAAAATAAATGTATGAGATGATGAAAACTTATACCATTAATCGTACCCAGCATGAATTTTACCTGAGAGAGAGAGAGAGAGAGGGGGAGAGAGAGAGAGAGAAAAACAAAGAAGAGAAGAGCCAAAGAGAAGGCCCCAAGAAGAGAGAGCCAGAGAATAAAAGAGCCAGAGCAACAGTTACAATCTTCTTTTATCTATTCCTTGACCATGTGAAACCCTAATGTGAGACATTCAAACCAATCAGACCAAACTTCCCCCACGGTGTTACAGGTGTGACACACATTTGGCCTACAGGCCTTCAGCATTTCTTTGTCTTTAGGAATTCCAAATGGCCCTCCTGGAGAGAGATGGGGGTTGAAAACAGTAAAGCAAATGTCTTTGTTCATTTTCAAAAATCAAATATCTTTGATTATTTTCAATTCTTTCATAAGAAACATTTTCTGGTTTAGATCAGTTGTGTTTAACAATAAAGCAGCAGCTTTTAACTAGCACAAGGTGGTGGCTACCATGAATAACATTTAAAGCAGGATGTGGTTATTAAGGAACATGTGACTTATCAGATGTTCTTGCTTTGCCTCAGGTGTTTGCTTCATTATCATACATAATAGTACAGTACAGACACAGCATTTCACCCTTGAAGAGTATTTTGAAGACTATTTGGTTTAAAAGTATTTCATATTGTTCAATTTGAATAAAAAATATAGACACATGGGTTACCTTTATATAATATGAGTATATGATCTTCCAACTTCTGTTGCTTAACTTTATATCTAGGATATCATTGTGTGTTTCAGCCATGTCTCATTTTAGATGACAAAGAAAATATCAGCTGCTGCATCAACAAATTACATCAATAAATAACTAGAGCTCTTACACGCTAAAATCACAATCACATCACAAAAGTGAACCCATATTGGAATAGGGTCTTTCTGCAAACCACAGTCCTAGGACCACATTTCTGGGACCCTTGCACCCAGCCAACACACCCATGTGGGGCCCAAAGTGGTTGCACATGGGCTGATATCTGGGGCCCACCTGGGCAACCCAACTGGGACCCAGCTAATTTTGTCCTCAGTTTCCATGGAGGCCCCACACAGGTTAGTCCAGATGGGTTGATGATGGGTCTCTTGATGGGCTCATACCAGGCCCATATGGGTAGTGTAAGGTCCATCCGTTAGCCCAAGGACGGAATCTAACGGCCTGGTCGAAGGACTTCTGCGTGTCTGCCTTTTCAGCACTTCTGTTGGATTCACTTAATTTATGACCATCTGATTTTAAATCTGACTCCATGAATAATTTGATCTGACTCCAATTCTTTGTAACTTTGTTACATTTGTTACATTTGTAACTTAACAGCTGATCATAAGTTTAGTTGTGATTTAATTTAGATCTTTGATTTCTCTTAGTATCTCTTAATTTCAAATACTCGTTCCTCCATGGGACCCGGAGTCGCTCAGAGGATAATGCTCGCGATTATAATTACATTACCTCACGGACGCAAATTAGTCAGTTCTGATATTACACAGGATTACAGAGTGAACTATTTTACCTTTAAGTGAGTCGCACATGCTTACTCATAACAGAAAGTGTAATTTTAGCAACAGTCACGAGAGCTGCAACTTGTTAATAACAGTGACAGCCAGAAATCAGATTGCCCCTCATGCTTAGCGCCATGCTCCGGTCATGGGGTCCTCCGTATGAATCTGCCCTGACAGAAAGATTTACGGAAACTCCTACAAAACTCCGCATGCGACACTACTTGAGTAATGATTTATGAAAAATACAGAATAAATCAAGATTAACATTTATTTTGGCCAGACAGAACTTAAAGAACATAATTAAACATGAATCCATGGTACACAACTTTCAGCATAAAATACAATTAAGTAATATGAAAATAGTTTCAAAGAGTCATATCTGGCACACTACATACAGTGTGTGTGCGTGTCTGACACTGCATGGGGGCTTCTGTCTACAGAATGTTCCCAAATGGCAGCCCTGCTACCCTTCCTTAAATACCCAGACCAGAACAAAGGGTGGTAAATATTTGCAACACAAACACCTAGTTTGGGGGAGAAGATCAGATATCTTTGGAGAGACCACTCAAAAAGAGAACACAATTCTCATATGTTTCAATCTTTCTCACCCTACCAGTGACTTCAGTGATGTTGAGACCATTTTACCAATCGCACTATGACCTTTAAAAAGACACCAGACATGAAAGGGATAAAACAATAGATTCACAAGATAAATCATATGTAGTATATCTGCATTCTGGAACTTGAATCAGGGGGAAGGGGGAAAGGGAGGTAGAGAGGGGGAGAGGGTTTTGGTCAGGGCGGTGTCCTACAGTTTCTCTGTGAGATCTTCTCTTCAGATTGAGTTTTATTGTTTTAATGCAGGGTGTTGGATCTCAGCTTTTGTCTTAGCAGTAAAACCGGTCCTTACAGACGACCCCTGGTCCCTTGGGACAAATTCATATGAGTTTCCATGGGGACATATTTTTGGTTTCCATATTTTGGATGTTGTTTCCAGAGTGTTCATGGTGCTGATCCTTGATAACAGCACAAGTCCATGGGTGCAGGAATCAAGTAGTCACCTGAAATAACAACATTAAGACAGGCTGAACATGAAGATGAAAACACTGCAAAACACACCTCTGGCACAGTCCCTTTAGGTGTAGGCGTACTGCGCTGACTGGATGCTGTCGCAATTGGACAGTATATCTACGATCCTGTTGGTCAGGTTTGCTTCCACCTGCACTTGATTGCGATAGTTTTCAGTCTGTAGAATGACTTGTTGTCCCAAGTCTGTTGTGTCCATTAGCAGAAAGTGTCAGTGGAAAGTGTCTTTACACTTTTAGGAAGCATCTGTGTCCTGTCCTCCCCAGGATTCTTAGGTAGCTGACCCTTTGAGAAGTCCTCGGTCACCTTCAAGCAGAAGGTTTGGTTTGCCAGGCAGGTCAGATCTCCATGGGTGAAGGAATCATTTCACTGATGATGCTCCATTGTGTGTGAGACACCTGAACAACTTCTGAATAACCATGCAATAATTGAACACTGATGACTTTCTGGTTATTGTGAGATGGGAAAAGAGAGTTGTTGGATAAACACAAGAACATAAGAATAACAACACATGATAAACTCATGTCAGAAGTGCGAGTGGTAAATACGGTCTCATTTCTCAGGGTCAAATATTTAGTGAGTAGGTCTCATTTGATAGCCAGATTCTTCACTGACATGGAAGTGGAATTTAAACGTGGTCTGGATGAATTACAGGAAGGGTAACAAAACATCAATATCACAAGTATATTTACCAGAAGTATGCATAATCAAAATATATCACATAATTAAACATGGAATTACACAATTTAATAATTGTTATTATAAAAGTGTCTATATCAGTTGGTTTTTACTTTCAAATCATTACTGAAAGCTAATATTTCAATCAAATCACTTAGAGGATGAGATTTACAGAAACAGAGATTTAAAATCTCTATTTTAGCTTTTGCACTCATCTTCTGTGCATTTGATGTACAGGCTAAGACACACTCAATAAGGCAGGTCTGACTGAGAATTGTTTTATTAATTGATAGAAATGCCTGCACTCTGCATCTAACTCTTTTAGATATATTTTCATTGTCATTAGTCATATGTTGGAAACTAGGGGGCCCTCCCAGTTTGCAACAATACCAATGACTGGACATAATAAAGATTTTGTCCATCAATTTACTAATCAATTAATTGTCAATCAATTGATGTGTGTCGATAGCCATGCACATGTTTATGCACCTTACATGAAATACATATAGGAAGTTGACATAGCTGTAAGCCATAAACTTGTTCAACATAACTGAAAAGGAATTATGAAAATAATTGCCCTTGTCCTATATGTATGAAGGTGAATAATGTATGATAGATTTGCATTATATTAATGATTTTGGCCTGGACAGTCCTATGATCTATTCCAGGTAGAGATGTTGTGCGGTTTTAGAGTTAAAAGTGTGTGTGTGTGTATGTTGTGTATAGGAGATGGGTGGTGTTTATCCTACCATAATCTGTGTTGTATAATTTAGTTCCAGTTTTTACACTGGGAAGCCATGTAGCTATGTGTGCTGTGGGGTGTGAATGGCTTCATGAAGTATCTTCACTCCCATCTCCTATGTTAAGTTGTGTGTGTGTATGTTGGCTGATGCCGGGCAGCCCAGACCCTTGTGAAGTCTGGGTCTGAAGAGTGGCAGCCATCAGCCTGAAAGGAAAACAAACACAGAGAGAGAAACACAGTCTAATATTGGACCTTTACACAAATTTCACTAAGATAGATGGTGCTATCTTATTTTTTCTTCAATGGCCTTAGCCAGACAGTTGTTGCATATGGCTTTAATCTGTTAAGGTTTTATGCCATTATGAGAGAATTTGTTTTAGTTTACAAAGACATGGATCATCATCATGATTATGTTTCTGTAAAGAAAAAAGGTCAAATAAACTGATTTATAATGGTCAGATCTGACTGCTGGTGTGTAAATGCAGTCTGACCCGTTACACCTTAAGCTGTTGTTGCAGTTGTGTTTACTCAATCTGCTGTATTGTGATCATTATCACACTCAGGTCCCCTGGGGGGATCTCTTTGAATGATGCTGTTTATACAAGCCAGATCTGGGTTTAGAGCAACAGGTTCTTTGGTATTTATGGTGTCTTTCAAACTCTTGACCATTTGGATCTCTGTGGTGTGTATCCTGTGAAGTCAATGTCTGAGATTAACATAACACACAGCTTTTCATTACATTCCCGGTAAATAACTTCTCCGATCAGATCCCATCCCATCTAACGCTCCCAGTGAGGAGTTTGCTAAAACTTGCACCCCTTTGTTTGTCATTGCATCACAATGGAAAGCTCGCACCTCCTCTCTCTCCCTGGGTTTGAGATTGCAATGTAAATGATTAGGTCTTGAATGAATTCAGCCTATTCAAGTTACAGCAATCAGGTTAATCATTTAACTGGGCATTGTAATTTTTCTCATTAAAGATTCTTGCACAAATAGAAGGTAAAGAAGTTCTTTCTCTTTAGGTTTTTCACTTCAGTTTTCTTTCTTAACGTTAATTTCTTTAACCATCTATGTTCTCCTTCCCATCATTTCAACACTGATAGTGCTCTTGCCGTCTTGTTCCCTACCTGCACATCCCATCTTTCTACATTCTGATCCTTCTACTCCTTAAACAATCTTTCCTCTTCTAAATAATTCTCAATCATCATGAGATCAAAAACCATTCCTGGCCATTATAATATAATTTACATTATAATCATAATATAAATCATATTATATTAAAATAGTATGAATTAAAAAATAATTTTATTTGCTGGTCTCAAGAGGGTCTCTGCTGAGTCATTTGTCCAGAATCATTTGTTATAATCTCACTGAACTTTCAGATTGGCCCTGCAGCTCCTGCTGTGCTGGCGTGATCATTGTGTGACACAGCAACAAGACCAAACTGGAAACCAGTTTGAACCGGTCCTTACAGTAGCACCCATTTGAGGCCTACATGGGTCTGCCCATATGGGTTGATGACAGGGCTCCTATGGGTCTAACGGTATATATATATATATATATATATATATATATATATATATATATATATATATATATATATATATATATATATATATATGGGCTAGCATACTTTCTGTTTGGGTTACCTTATTTTACAGTAAACCCCTAAATACAAACATTACATGCAATCCACTAAACTACACTAAAATGCTAAAATGTTTAAGGTATTCAATTAACAGAAACCAGTAGTTCATGCTTTAGTTTATTATGCAAGGTTTATTTGGAATAATTTGAAAATGACTAGTATTACTACATTTAAAACTTTATAATACAAAAGTATATATAAAAAAAAAAAAAAAAAAAAACTTGTTTGGTTCACTGAAAATGAACACAAAACTTGTTTGGACATGTTTGGTTCACTAAGTTTTGTCATGGCCACAAGATATTAATTTGTGGTAACGTCATTGTCAGGAAAATGGTAACTCAACAGAAGGTGTGAAGTTGAACGATGAGATGAAGTAAAGGTGGAGCCTGGCAATTCTGTGACAGTAATTACATTTTTTTTTACACATGTAAGAAAAATGTTCTGGTTTAGATCAGTTGTGTTTAACAATAAAGCAGCAGCTTTTAACTAGCACAAGGTGGTGGCTACCATGAATAACATTGGTGTGGTTATTAAGAAACATGTGACTTATCAGATGTTCTTGCTTTGCCTCAGGTGTTTGCTTCATTATCATACATAATAGTACAGTACAGACACAGCATTTCACCCTTGAAGAAGAATGTAAGAAAGAGTATTTTGAAGACTATGTGGTTTAAGGTTTTCTAAATTCTTAGGCTCTATGTGAGCCTCCTTGGCTACGGCGAGCATTGCCAGGCCTCCTCTCGCTAGAGAGAGTTATCTTTATTGAGGCCTCCACTCTCTTGAGCTCTGCTAGGATAGCAATTTCGAGTGGTAGGCTCTCTGTGAGCCTCCTTGCAAGATATCCTGAGCGTAGGGAGTTGTTAGGTCTCCTCTCAATTTAGAGTCGTCATACTGAGGCCTCTTCTCCTAGAGCTTGACTTGGTGGCAGGGTAGTATGCTAGGTCGTTAGGCTGTCTTTGTAGCCTCCTTGGCTACTGATCTGAGTGCAAGTGTTGTTAGACTCATTATGAGAGTCATTGTATTAAGGCTTCCACTCTGCAGAGCTTCGTCGGCCAGTTAGACTGAGCTTAGACTTTCTTGGCACTGCCATTGGATTAGAGTGTTGCCTAGACCAGTAGTTTGAGGCCTCCACTCTTCAGGGTTGCCTGAACAGAAGTTCTGAGTGTTAGGCTCTCTGTGAGCCTCATTGGACGCTGGCCTGAATATGAACATAGCTAGGTTTCCTTTCTTTAGAGTCATCCTGCTGAGGCCTCTGTTCTTGAGAAGCTCCAGTCTATAATTGTTGCTGGTGCACCTTAGGGATGAGGATCACCTTTGAGTTCTTTGACTTCGCTCAGCCAATAGGGCATTCGTCCCTTTAGCATGGAAGCATGGGTATTCCGTACCCCATAGTGACCCCTGGGGGGGCGCAGTGCGAGTTCCCTTTCGAAAGGGGACGTGCCAGGTTATGAATGATGTAACGATGGTTCCCTGAGAATAGGGAATGAGATGCTGCGTCTGTTTGCCATGCTTCCGGTATTTCTGCACACAAATCCTTTAGACAAGAAGTGGATGACTTATTTCACAGGTGCCTTTTTATACTCACGGTTGCACCAGTGGTGACGTCATTGGCTGCCACCTGCCAATGTCAAGTTCATTGTTGTGTTTAGACTCATGCTTCAGACACCAGTCATGCCAGAGGAATCCTCCATAGTGACCCCTAGGGGACGCAGAGTCTCATTCCCTATTCTCAGGGAACCATAGTTACATGCGTAACCTGAGGCATTGCACTCAGCAAAGGTTTTTATTTACAACTTGTTTTGCGGCATTGAGCAATGTAGCCAATCACAGACATGTCTGTAATTTATTTCAATGTAATGGCCAATCAGAGATGCTTAGATTAGAAGCTTAGATGCTTAGATACACTCACCGCTCAAAGCTGGAATTTTTGTCCAGTGCTGAGTTCTGTGTGCTTGCAAATCTTCTCATTATATAGCGTAGGTATCATGTAAATTGTGCATTGTGCAGTGTAGACAATTCAATTTCACAAAGTTACAATATAATCAATGAAACTAAGATGAGTGACAGCTTTTTAGTGATCATAAACGGACCACTCTTTGTGCGCTTTGTACGTATAATTAATTCAGAATTTGAATAAAACCTTTGTTTTTCATGCTTGACCAGTGGCCGCATCATGTTTTGGGAGTGACATCTGCAAAATTCATGTATTTTTTCTCCAGACGTCAATCTGAGTGTGCCAGTGTCACCCTAGCCCTTATGTAGCATCGCCACTGCAGTGAGACAGTGGAGTTCACAATCATATAATTCTAATAAGTGAAGGAACTTTCTTTAGTTTAAGTTCTGCAAATGGTCTCTATAAGTATATGTTACTTTTTTTTTTTTTTTTACAGTGTACCATCAGACAGAAATGTAAAGAGCATCAGAAATGGTTAGTAATCTTATAAACATTGCAAATGACTATAAACATTGCAAAATTTGCAGACACTGTTATAAAGAGATAAGGACTGATATATCGCTCTGACGTTGTGTATTAGTGGCAGGCTGTTCATCTGCGGTACATCTATAAAATCTACCGGCTGCAATAAATACCATTAAATGATTCTGAACAGGTGGGTCAGTATAATACGTGTCCTCACCTCTCCTCGAGTGTTGGAGGCTCCCGCCTCTCAATCCTTTAGATTGTGCTGCCTATAATGTGCCATTTAAAACTATTCTCTCCTCAATTATAATATGAAAAAAGCCTTATTTCCCCCTCAGCAAGCCCTTCAATTGGGAACAGATGTTTCTCCCTCCCCAGGAAATGACTCGCTCCTTAGTGATAGAGGCAGGCGGCTGTGCTTTATTAAACATATAAAAAGCCTCTTAAATGATGTGATTCAGAGGAAATATAGGCTTATATTCATTCTTTCAATTTGGGGCAAGCGAGTGCCGCTGAAATAATTACAGAGAAAGAGTGGCAGCTCTCATCGTGCTGTGAAAATGTCACGTTTCAGATGCTGCAGCTCTGGGAGGTGCACCATTAACCATGGAAAAGTTTGAGTTTTGCTAAGCATGAGACCCAAACAACTTCCACAGGTGAAGATACATGGAGGTTCTCATCCAATGGTACTTTTCTGCCAATCTGAATCTAAAAGAACACCATCCAGAAGTGAACATTATCTAACCATCATGTAATTTAAGACCAGTCAAATAGCTTCAGAAGGTTTGAAATATAGCATACGAGTTGTAATATACGGTGGCCGAGAAGTGCAAAACAAAATTACAATTACGAACACAAAATAACGAATTCAAAAACAAAACAACAAATTATAAACGCAATGGAAAGTCAAAAAAAAAAAAAAAAAAAAAAAAAAAAAAAAGTTAGAAAACACAATACAAATTCCGGACACAAAATAACAAATCAGAAAACACAATGACAAGTCGGACAAAACAGAAAAGGTAGGTATATTTGTGGCGAATGGAATACTGACTGCTGATTGGACGAAACATCTGTCAATCAAGACATGCAGAACATACAGCTGGCTGCGGCAGGAGAAAGTTGATTCGCGTGAGTAAATATTAGAGATGTATCATCTACGATAATAATTGTTATTTTTAATGATCTGCAAAGCTGTGAGCTAAAATTATTATGACACTCACTTTGCAAAAAACAAACAAAAACACTAATAGAAAGCAGTTATAATGCATTCCAGGGGCCTCATTTATAAAATGTTGCGTAGAAACTGTCCTACGTTTGATCTACGCTTGACACGTTTCTCAAATGTGTGTACGTGTGACTCCAAAAAACGAACGTACGCACAAAAAAACGTGCGTAGCCTATAATTTCATTTAAAATGATTTCATATATCAATACTCAATAAAACAAAACAAAACATTACTCTTATAGCATGCAGTGTAAATGCATTGTGTACATTCCATTTCCTTGCCAATGGAACTTTTTCTTGATTTAAAGTTGGCAGAGGCTAGACGCCATTTAATGCAAATAGATTATCATATTGTAGGTCTATTAAGTAGGCCTAGGCTACCTGTTAGACACTTTATTTTAATTTAAAATTAAATGCCTCTCCAAGCTGATAAGCGATGGGTATAGGGAAAAGAAAGGAACTCAACCAGACAGTGGTAGGCATATTTAATATGAAAGGTTTTTCTTTCTCCATAATTAATCTCACTAAATTATGAATGTCTTGATTGACAGATGTCTCGTCCAATCAGTGGTCAGTATTCCATTCGCCACATATACCTACCTTTTCCGTTTTGTCCGACTTGTCGTTGTGTTTTCTGATTTGTTATTTTGTTTCCAGAATTGTTATTGTGTTTTCTAACTGGTTAATGTGTTTTTAATTGTGTTTATAATTTGTTATTTTGTTTTCGGAATTGTGATTTGTTTTGCACTTTCTCGCCACCGTAGTAATAAGTATATTTCTGTATGCTTTCAATATATGCAAAAGAGAAGTATGACGATTCTTGATAACATCTTATCACAGCTCCACTGAAGAAAGGGTATGATGATGAAAATAACACATCATTGAATAATGTTGAATGGGAAGTTAGTTTCATCAAAAATATAAAGTGTTTTGTTAATGATGATCTTAATGATTTTTTTGAAAATCTCTCTCATGAAAACTACAGGCTAAATATAAACTGACCAACAAAAAATAAATCTCACATTAACTGAAAACACAAAAAATAAAGTTGGAGTATCCCTAAACATTTAACATTGCTGGAGTTGTTATTTTATTAACAAACTGCATAGTATATACTGTAGCTTCTACACACAATTTTTCTACTGAAATTCCATAAAATACTGGAAATATGTTCTGTCATTCCAGAAAGAAACCTCAAAACAAACAAAACCTGATTGCCACTTACTCCTATCTGAAGGACAGATTTCTGTGGGTATGGTCCTCATTAGCATAGAAATGAATATGATGCCAGATAATGAATATATGGCTCTTGATGCTTCATGAAAGAACTTCAGAGAGAGGGAGGGCAAGAAAAAGAAAAGAGCGAGAGAGATACAGAGAAAGAAAGAAATAGACCAACTTTTATTTTTAATGGAGTGCTTGTGTAAGACATTAGCATGAAGAGAGAGTGGGTGTTTGAAAACTAGGCTAGGGAAATGGAGGACATTCTCAAGGTCAGCTTCAGAGAAAGAACACATGACAGATGGATAGAAGCAGCCAATCTTCCCCAGTAAAATCCCAATAAAAACAAATGTCTCCACAAGTAGAACAATATAAGCAACACATTTGTTATTAAAAATGTTAAGGGAAACGAGTGTACGTAAAAGCTGTCAGCCCTCTCAAAAAGAAAAAAAAGTAGGTATTTATACAAACAAGTTGAATGTACTCAGAGAATTTACATAAATTAATTAGAAAGTATTTAACTAATCTCTTACAATAAAACAAATTGTGAATCAAACCCATGTGTGGAGAAGTTTAAATACACAGAAACTGAGTAGTATAAATACACAGGGTAGCAATGAACTAAACAAGACACAGGTGAAGAACAAAATCAGTAACTATAGCGACAAATCTGAGACCAAAAAAAAAAAAATCGTACCAGGTGGCTAATTCGTACTAATGCGTACAACCTCACTCGTATGAATTCGTACAACTTGTCTATACTGCAGTGGGTAGGTCTTAGGGGTGGGGTTAGCGGTTGCCACACCACACACACCCATTCATTGATAGACTGTTATTGTAGAACTACTGTATATACAAAACCTGTTCAACTTTCCAAATAACTCAGCATTAAGGTGGACAGTGGATAAAGTTTGTTTTTCTGGAGCAGCAACGAAGTTGCACAAATGTTTTTGTTTGTTACCTGCATTTCGGTGACGATTGTTGAATGACTGTTGATTGAAACAAGGCCCAGTTCAACTCCGGATTTGCAGATTGTCTAATACTTAAAGATGGAGCAGTCCCAACAATAAAGGTTCACGGTCATGAACCACAGGCGGTGAGTAAAACTGCTTCAAATGTCTGTGTGTTGTTAGCTATCGGCACGTCAAGTAAACAACATGAACGTGACTCTTTAGCTCCGCCCACACTATACGCCTCCAGCCACTCGGTTTTATTCAGAAAGACTCTGTGCAGTGTATCTGTCTTCTATATATATGATAAAACAAAAGACTTTTCAGAGATATGAATGATGCAATACTACTCTAATGATGCATCACTCTATAGATGTTTATTAACATCTATAGACATAAGACCCCCTTTAAAATAAACATTTAACCATTTTGTTTAAATAATAAAATAAATATCTAGAGAACTGGCTGGCTAAAATCAGCTTGAAAATGCTACCTCATGAAACACTGTTATTTCATCAGTCAGTTGTAGATGTGTATTCTGATTGGTTGATAACTTCTGGTACCATTAAATCCAGGAGAGAGGAGAATTCTAGAGTAAGATTCCATATCCACCTTATTTTGCAACACAAAATTAACTTTTTCTTTGAATGTGTGATTGTTCCTATTTATTAGATGTAATAGATCAAATAAAAGGATAACAAAATGCAGTAAACCGTAAAACTACTTGTATTTTAAGGTGACATATTTACATGTCACTATAGTAATAACAATAAATTATGCAGGGTTTCTTAGGGTTAAGTAACTAACCCTAAACCTTAGCCTGGATGCCAGCCAAACTTAGCCCCGTCCGCAACATTTGAGGTCGGGAAGTTTGGTCTGGACTTGATCCGTTGTGGAGCAACTATGCTCAATCAAATCAAATTGTCAGGGCGGGCTTTATACAATGATGGACGGATGATCAACAGTAACGTAATCCACGTCACCAAAGAGCGCTTGGGTTGAATTTGTTTACAACAAGACTCACTATTAACTCATTAAAAAACTTGGCTTCAAGGTTATTCTCATAGTCATATCATAAGTAGAAATTCATCAATAACAAGCTTACCTCTGTAATGCTTGTTCGTGTTCTTGCACCGGTTGGAGTTGACGGATTGGGGCAAAACTTCTTCAGAGCCCTGGGCATCCTGGAGGAAGTAGGCTCCCGGTCTCTTTTCTCTGATGCCTCAGATGAACGTGCTTCTTCAGCCTGGTCTGCTTCATCGTCTGTCCATTTTTTAAACACTGGCATGTCGCATTCCAAATGTGTTATGAAGTTCTGAAAGGACCGATAAATGCGATAATATTTGTTTGCTGTATTGTCGAGTTCTAATCCTAAACAGAGAACTTGTTTGTATATGCATTCACCTTTAATATTTCTCTCAAAAATGATGATCGTGTTGGTAAGTACTCCGTGTATCCTGAAATTATTTTACAACACCGGCAAATACACTCACCTAAAGGATTATTAGGAACACCATACTAATACTGTGTTTGACCCCCTTTCGCCTTCAGAACTGCCTTAATTCTACGTGGCATTGATTCAACAAGGTGCTGAAAGCATTCTTTAGAAATGTTGGCCCATATTGATAGGATAGCATCTTGCAATTGATGGAGATTTGTGGGATGCACATCCAGGGCACGAAGCTCCCGTTCCACCACATCCCAAAGATGCTCTATTGGGTTGAGATCTGGTGACTGTGGGGGCCATTTTAGTACAGTGAACTCATTGTCATGTTCAAGAAACCAATTTGAAATGATTCAAGCTTTGTGACATGGTGCATTATCCTGCTGGAAGTAGCCATCAGAGAATGGGTACATGGTGGTCATAAAGGGATGGACATGGTCAGAAACAATGCTCAGGTAGGCCGTGGCATTTAAACGATGCCCAATTGGCACTAAGGGGCCTAAAGTGTGCCAAGAAAACATCCCCCACACCATTACACCACCACCACCAGCCTGCACAGTGGTAACAAGGCATGATGGATCCATGTTCTCATTCTGTTTACGCCAAATTCTGACTCTACCATCTGAATGTCTCAACAGAAATCAGACCAGGCAACATTTTTCCAGTCTTCAACTGTCCAATTTTGGTGAGCTCGTGCAAATTGTAGCCTCTTTTTCTTATTTGTAGTGGAGATGAGTGGTACCTGGTGGGGTCTTCTGCTGTTGTAGCCCATCCGCCTCAAGGTTGTGCGTGTTGTGGCTTCACAAATGCTTTGCTGCATACCTCGGTTGTAACAGGTAGTTATTTCAGTCAAGGTTGCTCTTCTATCAGCTTGAATCAGTCGGCCCATTCTCCTCTGACCTCTAGCATCAACAAGGCATTTTCCCCCACAGGACTGCTGCATACTGGATGTTTTTCCCTTTTCACACCATTCTTTGTAAACCCTAGAAATGGTTGTGCGTGAAAATCCCAGTAACTGAGCAGATTGTGAAATACTCAGACCGGCCCGTCTGGCACCAACAACCATGCCACGCTCAGAATTGCTTAAATCACCTTTCTTTCCCATTCTGACATTCAGTTTGGAGTTCAGGAGATTGTCTTGACCAGGACCACACCCCTAAATGCATTGAAGCAACTGCCAAGTGATTGGTTAATTAGATAATTGCATTAATGAGAAATTGAACAGGTGTTCCTAATAATCCTTTAGGTGAGTGTATTGTTTACACTTCTTCTATTTCTTCCAGCATGCGTGCAGTTGAGTTCTGTTGACAACTATGTATCACTCAACATACGTCACTTACTCCATTGCTCTGATTGGTTGTAGATCTATCCAATTGATGGTTCAGTTGAAACACGCCCCATAATCACAGCCCAATGGAGCGGTATCAGAACCATATTCTGACTAAATTCTGAGTATGACGACGTCAGGCTACCTAAACCTAACCCTTACCATATCTCTATAGTTCATGTAGTTAACTAATGTTACTCAGTACTTATTTGAGTAAGTACAATGTATCTACATCACCTTAAAATAAAGTGTAACCAAATAATTTGACTAAAAATAACACTTTGCAATAAGCAGCATAACTGTTTTGTACACCTTAATTAACATGTAAGTTGGCTGCACCATTAAAAATATGTGTTCTTAAAAATTAGATGGGCCCACAAATACACTGGAAAGTTTGAGCATGCACACACAAATATGGAGGGAGAAAGGAGCTGATTCATAAGACACCACTGTAAATTGACATACAGATTCTGCATACTGACCCAATTTGTACTTAAGTTGCTTTGTTCCATGATGATTAGAGTGTTTCCAGCTGACCGCATTAATCACAGCCTCCTGTTAAATACCATTGAGCAGTAAAATTAGATTTATTAGAACTCATTTTAATGATTAAAAGCCTATAAATAGCCACTTATGTCACCTTACAAGCCTGTGTTCAAAAATATTCAATCTTGCCTGAGTGTAAAGATCAATGAGAAGAAGGCTATTTGTTAATCAGATGTTTGACTGGAACAGTGAGTCTTAAAAGGTGGCTGTATGTCGAGAGCACACTTAACACTTAACACATCACAATATGTTGTTTTGATGATAATCAACACTTTTCAGCTATTGCACACAAACTCATTAAATCTGATTACTGTAAATGTACTAGCAACAGTTATATTGCTAGCAGTCAAGATCTATTCAAACGGTGTGTTTTTGTCATGACTATCCACAATACATACAATTCTGTCAGAACCACTATCGTCAAAGATGATAGACAATTAGCATATCGTTTTGATTGGCGGTATGGTTCTGTTCTGGGCAAGAACTCCCTACAGATCCATGCAGCCTATCATGGATGAGAGCAGGGAGAGCAGTGATAAACCCCCCTAAGGGTAAACAGAACAGAATAAACAATGTATTGCAGATAGCACTAATGTCAATATTAAAATGTACAACCTAATTTGGGGATTCACTCTGATTCAGGGTTAATCAGAATGCCAAATCCTGACTGACGAGAGGAGGAGCTGGGGATGGAGGAGGGTAATTAGCTCCGGAGAAATGCGATAGCTGCTGATAGCAATGAAGGAGCTTATATATGCATGCTGTGATAGACGTCGTATTCCTATAGGTAGACGTGATCAGCTGACAGTCAGCTGATGCGAGCTTGACTAATGTGACCTGCCAGAACTAACGCTACACTCTAAAAAGTTGGGTTGAAAATGTTTTAACCCAGTAAATGGGTGGTTTTAACCCAGCGATTGGGTTGTTTTAACCTAGCGATTGGGTTAAATGTTTGCTTAAAACAACCCAACTGCTGGGTTAGTCCATTTTCAATCCAACTTGGGTTGTTTTTAACCCAGCATTTTTTAGAGTGTAGCGTTAGTTCGGGCAGGTCATGTTAGTCAAGCTTGATAATGCTTGATAATGCTTACTAACCAACAAGATAAAATATTTTTAGGTCATGTATCTGAAGCCAGCACATGGATGTGGTTGATAAGTGGTTTCATAGTACAGGCAAGCAACTTATTAAAGCTATAATGGTACAAACAAGCAGAGTGAAAGAGATGTAATTATTTTTTTGGTTTTTAAATGTTTTCTGAAAGAAGTCTGCTATGTCCACCAAGGCTATATTTATTTAATCAAAAATGCAGTAAAACAGTAATATTGTAAACTTACAGTATACTTTTAAGTTAAAATACAATGTAAAAAAAAAGTTGCTGCCTTAAATTTAAGTACAATCAACTTGCATGTTTAAGTCAATTCAACTTAAATTGCATTAGAATGACTTTAAAAAATGCGTTGAATTTTGTATAAAATTGCTTTTCAACTTTTCCTGTTTTTTTGTGTTAAAGCAATGTAAAAATGTATGTTGATATAACTTATTGATCAAACCATTTTTTTACAGTGTATGCTTCAGGCAGCAGACGGTGATGCTGATGCTTCCTCATTTCCTCACTCATCCATCCTTCAGTCTATGACCCAGAAACAAGTATGTGGTTTAAATAGACCATAAATTTCACATACGTCAACAGTGCATCTTGCTTCATTAATATTTATTAAGGATGCCTTAATTAACAAAACATAACAGCAGATCCTGTAAGCACACTGATGTCCCTTTGAAGCGATGTCTGAGTGAGCAAGAATATTCTGCTTTACAAATCTTTGCTTCGATACCTTCCTCCTTGCACGAGTTAATAGGTAGGATGCACAAATACAGAATGAGAAGCACCAAGTATGTGTAAAGCAGGCCTAACAAAAGCCAGTTTCTTAATGATATCATAGGAGTTCGCTTGAAAAATTCAGGGATAAGTCAACTTTATTTTATTTGCAAATTAAAATTATGAAACATGCTATTGATGGAGTTAATGTGAAGTTTATATATTTATTTATTTTTTGCTGCTGTGGATTGAACATGGGATAGTCCTTTATATAGGAAACAGCACGATGCACTGCTTATGAGACTGACACAGAGCTAATACAGAGACAGAGAAGGAGACTGAAAGGAGAGAAAAAGGAGGGGTTGAGTATAGAGTTAAGGCAATTTCAAAATTCAGATTAGAAACAAAAGCCATCAGTGCAAGAGCAAGAGAGTGGAGAAAAATGCTAGTGATGCAATTATGAAATGACTGCAGTCTGTGCAAAAGTAGTTTAGCTGTCAATCTTGGGTTCCTTCAGACCTTCCCAATCATTGTCAAGGACAAATGTACAATTTCTTTTTTTTTTATTTTGTGTGTTTTGGCTGCCCCCAATTTTAAATCATTGCTTTCAGTTCTCAATTCAGAACACTTGTGTGGCAGTCCATTTAGAGGAAATGACCACCTTTACAGTTCTCATCTTGCTGTCTGATTGAAAAAATTGCTTCAGACAGGCTGTGTTTGCTTGTGAGTTTGTGTTGTTGTTTCTGTAGTGGCCCTCTGGTACTTTTTGTCTGGGCAGTCATTCAACAGCTCTATTTGTGAAAGCATCTCTGAAATCTTCTCAGCTCTTCCGAGGATATCAGTAGGTGTCTAGGTAGATAGACATACTGTGGTGTGGATCATTCTTTTTTTCTGGCATTGTACGTCTCCAGTAATTGAAATGATTAATTAGAGGTTTGTAATCTTGGCTTGAAAGATTGAACTGAATTTTACTCTGGATTCTAATTAATGGCATTTGTTAAGGTGAGCGTTACCCACATCATTTTAGACTTGTTGAGAAGTGTGCTATTACTTTTAAGTGATCAGACTTATGAAGTTTCAGAGCGGACCTGAGCCATAGCTAGACCAGAATATTGTATGGCATCAGTGTTCCCCGATTGGGTGGTTTTGAATTTGATTGTGCGGGTAAAAATGGGTTTGGGCGGGTGGACAAAATTTGGGCTGGTTTGGGGTCAGTTCGGCGGTTTTCAAAAATCTAAATTGCATAGTCTAATTGCTTAATAAACAAAACTCAAGTGTGCATGTACTCCATAAAATCAGTCATCATGACACACAAAGGCCCACGCAGAGTCAGCTGGTGTAGGTGTTGACGTCGCCGGTGAGCACAAACTTTCAGCCAATCAGCAATGAGCAGGCAGACGTGCTCATTCATGACTGACAGCCAGGTTTTTAGCGCGATAACTCGTAGCTGTATATTCAAGTGATCACTATGCTAAAGTGGCATAAATATACAGTAAGTTAGCCTAGAAATCTAGACGCACCCTAGCGGCAGCAAATGTAATTCAACCAGGTTCGTCTAACAACTCTCTGTTGGCTTGTGAACTGGAAAAAACAAACTCTGGTCAGGCCAATCACATCGTGTATAGAGTCGGTGGGCGGGCTTAACATAATGACTGCAGAGTTGCGATGGTTCCTTGTGAAATCTCTTCTACCATGCTAACAAAGAATGGCACTGAAGTCATTCTTAAAAAAAAGGAAGATGTTTATTGTTTATTGTTAAAAGGATCCCCATTAGCTGTCACCAAAGTGAGACGAGCTAGTCTTTCTTGGGTCCACAAAATGATGATGATAATAATAATAATAATAATAATAATCACATAACAATGATAACCTAAAAGCAGTAAAACATTGTAGACATCATGATAAACATCGTCAAAAATTATTCTTAATATATTACAGCATTACATTCATACAGTAAATGCGTCCATTCCCTATTCACAATTTTAAATAGTACATTCTCAAATGATACCTGAAAGAGACTTTGCAGTTCATTTTACGTATATTCTGTGGGCAATTATTCCAATGATTGATGGCACGATAAATAACTGTTCTCTTTAAACCTGCCGAAACCAGGCCGGCATCCGTACTTCCTGTTCCTGTGCAGCGATCCCGGAACTAGAGACGCTTACTCACGCTGCTCGTTACCTTCACTTGTAAATAAACTCACCTTTGCTCGCAACTGGATCCTGTGATTTTTCCCTTCGTGGCCGTAACAGTATATGACGATGGACAGGAGTCATGGTTATATTTATAAAGAGCCTTTGGTCACAGATGTAATCCATGTTTTGAGAGTTGGGTCACTCTCCCACTCTTTACTGTAGATACAACTTACTGTTAGCCTGACAAGCCAGAACATCAAGATGTTGGGTCTGGGAACACACCGTTGGCAGGGCTCAATCAGAAGGGGCGGGATAAATGGTTGTCTTTCAAACTCCCTTTGCACGCAACAGGATAACGCAACAACCAACCAGAACGCTCTCAGTGGTGAAACAACAATTACAAGCGGGTTGTGGCTGAGTCCCATGTGTTTTCCCACCAGCGAAGCTAGTTGATAGATTAAACTTTTGCCGTATACAGTCGGCAAAACTCTGACTCCAACTGCCATCCAATTTATGGAGAGTTATCTAACAAGTAGGACGCAACAGGTTTATTATAAAGGGCAGCTGGTCTCACTGTAAGATCTTGGACTGCAGGGTCCCGCAGGGGAGCTGCCTGGGACCACTTTTATATGACCATCTTCACAAACGATTTACCATCAATTTTGTGTAAAGCAACTGTACAAATGTATGCTGATGATTCCACATTGTATTATGATGCAAAAACTGTCAGTGAACTGAACAATGTTTTATCAGCTGAGTTAAATTAAATAAGTTGGTGCTGAACATCTCGAAAACCAAATCAATTATCTTGGGATTGAGTCATAAACTGTCATCTACACCAAAGATGAGTTTGAACTTGTCTAGGGAACCTATAGAACAGGTAGATAAAGTAAAATTACTGGGCACAATAATACATAGTCAGCTGTTATGTCAAGTCAAGTCACCTTTATTTATATAGCGCTTTTAACAAGTCCAATTGTTTCAAAGCAGCTTCACATTGTTAACAGGAAAATTATAACAGAATTTGTACAGCCGTTCTGGTGAAACGGTGATGTTATCCAGCTAATTTCAAGTATCATATAGTGTCAATGCGGGCAGATCGGTAATATAGATGAGATTTAGGTGTCCCCAACTGAGCAAGCCAAAAGCCAAAGGCAACAGTGGCAAAACTCCTTCAGGGTCAGAATTGAGAAAAAAACCTTGGGAGAAACCAGGCTCAGTCGGGGTGCCAGTTCTCCTCTGGCCGACGAACAAACAGTGTATGATTATAATTCTGGCAACATAGCAGGTCTTAATTCATATTAGGTAAATAGATATTCGTAAGATTATTTGAAAGATTGGAGTCGTCACGCTGGAGACGGGTTTAATGAGGATGTTGTGTCGATGCAGCATTTACGGGGGGAGTTTATTTGACACGCTCTCTGCAGACATTTCAGGGATGCGTTGGTCATGTCCAGGCGCAGGTCCACCATCTGATTTGGATACGGCCCGGATCCAGCTGACTGCAGTAAACCTCGGGATAAACAGAGAGACTAACATTAGCATAGATGCCATTCTTCTTATGATATAACGAGTACATCAGGTGATATGGGAAGTGTTCCCGGTTCCGGCTGACCTAGTTAATGCAACCTAACAATCATTTACTGATTTGAATAATAGAAATTGATAATGTTTTATGTGTAAGCCATAGTAAAGAGATGCGTTTTTAGTCTAGATTTAAACTGACAGAGTGTGTCTGCTTCCCGAACAATGCTAGGAAGACTGTTCCAGAGTTTAGGTGCTAAATAGGAAAAGGATCGACCGCCTGCAGTTGATTTTGATATTCTAGGTATTATCAACTGGCCAGAGTTTTGAGACCGCAATAGACGTGATGGAGTATAATGCGTTAAGAGTTTGCTCAAGTACTGGGGAGCTAAACCATTTAGTGCTTTGTAAGTAATAAGCAAGATTTTAAAATGTATAGAATGTTTAATAGGGAGCCAGTGCAGTGTTGACAGAACCAGGCTAATATGGTCATACTTCCTGGTTCTAGTAAGAACTCGAGCTGCTGCGTTTTGAACCAGCTGGAGTTTGTTTATTAAGCGAGCAGGGCAACCACCCAGTAGAGCATTACAATAATCTAGCCTTGAGGTCATGAACGCATGAATTAACTGTTAAGCATTTGTGACCCATCATGGAAACCAGTGACACAAGTCGGCAGCACAACGAAAGAAGCGTTTTTTTTCAAAATTGGTGATTGCTGTTAGTTGAGATCACAAAGAAGTCTTTTTTGTTTGAGATAGCAGTATTGGTATATTT